>PVKA01033660.1:0-24175 GCA_004027165.1 Ctenomys sociabilis
AAAAAAAAAAAAAAAAAAAAAAAAAAAAAAAAAAAAAAAAAAAAGACAGAGAGAGAGAAACACTCAATTTCCTGGAAGAGAAAGTAGGAGGAACTCTTGAAGACATAGGGGTAGGTAAAGAGTTCATGAACAAACGTATATTCACATGGGAAGCACTTGAAAGAATCAACAACTGGGATCAACTCTTCTTGAGGAGCTTCTGAATGTCAAAAGAAATTGTAAACAGAGTGAAAAGACAACCCACAAATTTTGAAAAAATCCTAATAAGCAATCAGACAAAGGTCTGTTGTCTAAAATATATAAAGAACTAAGATATAATAGGACCCTCAAATTTAAAGACAAAATTCAGAAATGGGCATCTGAGATGCATATATACTTCTCAGTGGAAGAAATTAAAGAAGTGAATAAATATATGAAAAAAATGCTCCACATCACTAGCCATCCGTGAAATGCAAATCAAAACAACACTGAGATACCTTCTCATTCCAGAAAGAATGGCTATCATAAGGAAATCAACCAACAACAAATGTTGGAGAGGTTGTGGGGAAAAGGGAATACTTCTCCACTACGGGTGGGATTATAGACTGGTACAACCATTGTGGAGGTCAGTGTGGAGACTCCTCAAAACAGTAGGACTAGAAATCCCATTCAAGCTGGCTATCCCCCTACTGGGAATTTTCCCAAAGGAACTGAAAACATTATATCATAGTGATATATGTGTACCTATGCTTACAGCAGCACAATTTGTGATAGCAAAATCTTGGAAACAACCAAGATGTGTGTCCCATGAGGAATGGTTGAAAAAGATGTGGTATTTCTATATAATGGAGTATTACTCAGCTATAAAAAATGATAAACTTCAACCATTCCTATTGAAATGGATGCCACTTGAACATATACTCATAAGTGAAATAAACCAGACACACATGTAAATATCTTATAAGTCTCCCTAGTATAAGAAGTCAAAAGAAGAAATAGAAATAGAAATGTACAACAACTAAAAAGAATCGAGTCAAATGGGGCAAACCGAGTGGCATATGCTGCAGGGTACTAATCAGCTTTTCTTCCTGATGGTTAATGATCAAAGTTCACAGATCAAAATTGGAGAAATAGAATTTCGCAAGGCCAGCCAAAATTTTGGCTGTAGCCTTTCAAGTTCAGCGAAGACTCATGACATAAGAGAACCTGTACTGTAACATCATGAAACTCAGTTGTGCCCCCAAATTCTCTGATCAAGGAGATTATGGAGCCACAGAGGAAAGAGATCAAAGTTCTATAGTGTGCCTGAGGAGAGTCATATGGAGAGAAAACTTTCTCTCAGGCTCTCACAGAGAGCAAACTGGTCAAGTGTTGGCCATGACTCATCTGCCTGGAACACCAAAAAAGGATCTAGAGTAAGGTACAGGATTACAAGATAAACCTTGAGGAGACTTCACTGACCTCAACAGAAACAAAAGCTATATTTTTTAGTATATAGGTCTATCTCAGTCTTAATTATCCAGCAGATAAGTATAAAAATGAGGTACATAACGTGGGGCTATAATAATAAGTTGAGCTGTAAATGGCTACAGTCAACAACTTTTTCAGATAACTCACTATTATTGTGGCATGCTGGACTGTATTGGAATGTGTCGCCGAGTTCAGGAACCTAAATTGGTTGAATGACAATGGAGTGCCCATCTCTGACAGGTCTGGACAAAAAAGTGGTATAGAAAGGAAGAATCATGATGTGTGTGTATAAACAATACAGTTAGGATAAATATGCCATGCTTCTGCATAATTCTATGAGAAGCAAGATTTGCACTAATAGTGGTTGGACAAGATATTATGTTGGCTTCTAGTACTATGGACAACCACTAGGAAGATAGCAAGGTAGAAAGTATTAGTTACTGAATCTGTAATATAATTCAGCTATAAAAATTAATATAAGTATATAGCTACACTCTCTTAATTCACTTATTAGAGACATCTGCTATAATAATCTATGTAAGTATAATATCATGTATGCACCTTGTACGATACCAAAACATTAGAAAAAGTTTGCATTGTATTAATTTATCGAATTTGTCCTGTTAATTTGTCTTGAAACTATCTCTTTGCTATTTGTTCTTCAATTAAAAAATAGATAAATGAAAATAAATTAATTAAAAATGGAGAAATGGGAAAAAAAGGTGACCATCAAAAAGGTCTCTCTGTTGGCTCTGTAGATGTAGGCCATTGTCTTTGTAGATATTTCCTGTAGTCAGAGGCTAAGAGCTAGAATTTGTCCAATATAACTGGGCTGTAAGAGCGAAAATTATCAAGAGTTCTTCATGGTTTTGAACTTCAGTGATGAAATGAATCACTCCAGTGTTCTCTTCAGATTGTAAATGAGAGTTGTTTTCCATTTTTTGATGAAATCCCAAAACTGTGCTTACGATTTTTAGTTCTCTTCATCAGCAACGTCTTTTCTTCTTTCAACAATTCTTAGCACCTGGAGAAGCAGAGAGAAATAAAGAGTGTTGGTTAGGTCCTTCTCAAATATGCGCTAAAAGACATTCTTCCTCTGATGAGGAAAATCATTCCTATGAGCTTCTCTCTGACTATTACCAAGAATATGAGGATAGCAGCAGTGCCAACAGAGTTGAGTTCAGAGTCCTACCAGCTGACTGAGAAAACAGTCCTGGCAGGGCAACTGTCCATGGAAAACACTGATGCATCACAACAAGATTTACATCTAAAGAATAAATATAAATATAAAAAGTAAACTATGGAATGCATTATGAAGAGAAACAACAGTAGCCAAATGAGCTCCAAGCTTTTTTTATTTTATTGAGAGGCAAATGTCAATGAGACAGTTTCAAAGCTGATTAATAGGACATTTTCAATAATTAATAATTTTACATCCTTATCTTCTTAGTGGTTATCCATTGTACAAGAAGGAGACAGGATATCCTGTCCAAACACTATTACAATAAATCCTTCTTCTCATAGAATAAAGCGAAAGTAGCTGTATACCTATCCTAACTATTCTGTATATACAAATAAAAATGTTCCTTCCTTTGTATCCCCTTTTTTGTTTAGTCCTCTTAGAGATGGGTGTTCTATTGTCATTTAAATACTATAGGTGCTTGAATTCAGCAAAACACTCCCACACAGCCCAGCAGTCCACAATAGTAGTGTGTTATGTGCAGAAGTTGTTGACTAGAGCCATTTACAGCTCAACATATTAATATGGCTTCACTTTATATAGCACATGTTTACCCTTTTTTTTTTTTTTTTGCTGGATGGTTTAGAACAAAATAAAGCATGACCCATATAATAAGCATGTAACTTTTGTATCTGATAAGGTCAGTCAAGTCTCCTCAGGATTTATCCTGTAACTCGGTACTGCACTTTGTAGATGCTTTGTCAGTATCAGCCATGTGGATGAGCCACAGCCATTGCTTGACCACCTTGCTCTCTGTGAAAGCCTCAGAGAAAGTTTTTTCTCCATGTGACTCTCCTTAGGCACACAGTACATCATCTATTGCACTCCTCTGTGGCTCCATAATCTCTTGATCAGAAAATTTGGGGCACAACTGAGTTACCTAATGTTACAGTACAGGTTCTCCTATGTCCTGAGTCTTCACTGACCTTGAAAGGCTGGGGACAAAATCTTGGCTGACCTTTCAACCCTTCCTTTTCTCCAATTTTTGATCTGCAAACTTAGGTTTTTAACCCTCCAGAAGAGAAGCTGATTGTTACCCTGCAACCTATGCAGTTCGTTTTACCGTCATTATCTGCTGAAATGTCAAATATCTTAGGCATAACGTGGAACAGATATTTTCTGTCAAGTATTGATGCATTGAACTTTAAGTCTTCACAGAATATGTGGGAAAAGGTTTTTTTAAAAAATAGGAATAGGCGCATATTTTTACACAGAAATTTAGAAATCATATACAACCTTGTAGCAGGACAATCCTGTGATTTTTTTTTTTTTTTTTTTTTTTTTTTTTTTTTTGTCTTTTTGAGACAGGGTCTCACTGTGCAGTTCAGGCTGGCCTTAAGCTCACTTTGTAGCTCAGGCTGGTCTCGAACTCACAACAATCCTCCTGCCTCAGCCTCCCTAGTGCTGGGATTACAGGCCTGCGCCACCACGCCCGGCTTCCAGAATCCTGTGATATTTTTATCCTTGTATCTTTTTTCATTTATTACCCATTTGAATTTTTTTTTACTTGTTACTCAGTGTGTTAATAATTGATATGTCATGACAAGAAGTATGTATTTAACAGACCAGAATGGTAGACATTCGAAGCATGACCCTTCTATTACATATTGCTATTTTCAGTGCAGTTGCTTGGCTCACAGGTATCAGCATATATAGATAGTCAAATTGAGTATCCTATCAATTAACTGCTACTTTCAAAAACCTGCTGATGTTTCTCAGGATCATTGCCTTGCCCATCTCGTGCATACAAATGAATGGCTTTGTCCCTCTCTGGTTTCCCAGCTTTTCTCCCTACCCTGTCCTCGTTTTCCAGTTCTCAAGTTCTCACTTTCCTTTTAGTTGTATTATACCCTTCTATTTGTATTTCTTCTTTTTATTTCTTAAACTAGGGAGAATATATGATATTTGCAAATGTGGGCCTGGTTTATTTCACTTATGAGTATATGTTGGAGTGGCATCCACTTAAATATAAATGGTTTAAGTTTATCATTCTTTATAGCTGAGGAATACTCTATTGTTGAGCTCCAATTTCAATGAGAGTATTAAAATAATAAATGTGTCTAAGGCCACCGAAATGGTTATCTGTGACTTAAGCACAAATGCATGGAAATCTGCAAGACATTTTTCACTTTCTCCTGGCAGTCTTTTGTTTCCTGACACTGTCAGCATCACAGAGGCCGTGGATGGGAAACCCACGAGTGCTGGCAGCTGAGCCTTCAAAGCCATAATCCACCAGCTTGGGAGGATTCCTCATTCCAAGAAAGGCATCCGAGTTCAGCACTGAAAAGAAACCACAGCCATCACTATCTACAACCTTACTTCCATGTATTCTTCCAACTGAAGTATGTTATTTGGACAAGAAAATCCAAGGGATGAGAGGAAGTCTAGGAGACTCTGTGTGTTAATTAATTTTGTCTCAGCAATGCAAGAAAAATAGCCAAGACTCTAAGGCTCTAGATTTCTGCTCACCCCTTGGATTTTCTGTCATTTTTGAGACAAAATACCTAGCACCCAAAGTTAAAGGAGCAGAGATTTAGCTACCTGGCAGTCTCAGTGGCTAAGTGGCAAAAAAGTGGAAAAAAAAAATGGTTAAAAGACAAAATGAACCATCAGCTACCAAAATTTTATAAGAAATTAAAAAGAAGAAAATAAAAATAATTTGTAAATGAAAGTCAATGCCCATCCAAATGGGCATTTACAATAAATTCTTCATTTACAATGAATTCCTTCATTGTAAATTCCTCATTTACATTAGAGGAGATAAAAGTAAAAAAGCAGCAGATGTCAGGACACAGAGCCGTGGACCCTGAATGCACACAGACAGTGTGAACTATCTCTAACCCTATTGAAAAGTCTCTGTAAGATCACCTTTTGTAACTCACTGTTGTGAGCCAAGGATTGGGCTGCGCACACTCAAGTCTACAACTGAGAAGATCTTACGTAGTCAGACACTGTTGAAACTTTTCAAATTAGTGATACCACAAAATGCATTATCTCTTCTGTTGAAATAGCAGGTCCCAAGATAGATAGAACTGATAGACATGACGTTGTATATGTCTCAGATGGGCTGTGCAGATTGCTCAGTGACATAAATGCCAGCCTGGCAAGGACAACGCCCTGAGTTTGATCCCCAGTACCAAAAACAAAACAATAACCAACAAAAATTCTTTATGTTTCAGAGAAAAAAATTAGATAGAACTATCTAACAGAACAAATAATATAGATAAGCAATTATGGTAGCCCAGGCCTGAACACAAAGAACACATCTGGTCCTGAACACCAAGCTTCTGGTGCAAGAGTCTGATTGTTCAGACTCTCCCAGAAGAAGCATTCAAAATCACACTGTCTCCTACAGCCACAAATACTTGGCAATAAATGTGGAAGAGGGTGACTGCCATGGCCCCATCCTTTCTTACCTTGGAAGGGCTGGCACTGGTCATCACATTCAGTGCGCACTGCTCAGCTCCATGTGGTGGTAGAAAGGCTCAGCCTGGATTTGCTGTCACCATACTCAAAGCACTGACCCAGCGGTATGCCAACACGAGGTATTCCCTGGACTCATGATTCCAACTGTACTTGGGAAGTTTGTAGTTCTGAGAAATGGGAGGTGAGTTCTCCATTCCACAGCCCATGGGCACAGGCTTCCTTGATGTTAGCTGAGAAAAGAATAGGGTTCAGTAGAAAAACCAGAGCAAACCCTATGTATCAACTTGGAGAACAGCCATTGCTAATATCTCTGCATGTTAAGAGAAAACAGATAGTGACCTAAGCATTGAGTGGAACATGGTGCAAGCAATGACAGTGTCATCATCCCTAGATATGATTAAATATAGGTGCCCTGAAAGGAAAGTCCCCAAGAGAACTGACACCCACCTGAACAATATGACTTTGAACTGACCGATAAATTCATGTCTATAATTCCACTACTACAAGCTCTAGTTCTTTGTCCTAGAAACAATGTTGTTTTGTGTAAAGGAGGCAGCCCATGGAAGAGAAAGAGTTGTTGATCTCTATCTGCAGAAAAGAACCTAAAACTATATAGGCTTTCAAGGGCTGGGCTACCATAAAAATGAAGGCAAGTACCTCTGGAACATGTTCCAAGTCATGGAGAATTTTAAGATTTTGATCTTTTGTGAACTGGATATTGTCTCAATTTTGGCCCCCTGTCTATGCATATGTACTGTGTATTGCAACAAAGAAATTGTTAGAGTCATAAGCAAAGCAGTCAATTTGCCAGCACCTTACATATGTGATGTACAATCTGAATTTAAGATTCCACAGCAGTTTAACGAAGTATGAAATATTTGTACTACAGTCTTCCCAATAGGGTACGGACAGGTCCCCTGAGTGAAAATTAGCTGCATTCCTACAGTGCAAGAGGAGATCATTTCTACTATCTACTGAGTAGATAATCTCAGTGAGGAAGGGCTTCCGAGAACTCCATGGCCATCCAGGTCAGACGCAGGAGGTGCCGCAGACACAAGGTCTCCTGCACACCGCTGTGCAGCACGCTGTCTCTTCCCTCTGCACAACCTCACTCTGGGTAATGTCTGTTTCTTTCCTTAAACATTGTCGATTGAGTATTAGCTCAGCTTAAACTTTCTTCAAACACACAATATCAGACTCTTATCACTGGGTCTGAATTAAGATTCTCTGCCCAGCAGCTCCTCTGCTTGCACAATTACCCGCCATCAACTGTCTCAACCAAGTTATTTTTTATTAATTCCTCTTTTTACTCGAGAGATGTTCTCACTCTCACCATCTGTCATAGTCTCAAAGAAAGGTTCAACCAAGCCCCCGGCCTCCGTCACCAGATTACCTCGGACTCTTAGGTGTCTTTGTCCCCAGTGCTGCCACTCTTCTTATCCCAAGTTATCTTCTTATTCTGGCCACACAATTACTCCTGAAA
Organism: Ctenomys sociabilis; assembly: GCA_004027165.1. Classification (NCBI taxonomy): domain Eukaryota; kingdom Metazoa; phylum Chordata; class Mammalia; order Rodentia; family Ctenomyidae; genus Ctenomys; species Ctenomys sociabilis. The sequence goes on from PVKA01033660.1 coordinate 7,599, forward strand.
GCTTGTGCTCACCACTCAAGGATTACACCCTCACCACAAGTTCTAGTCCTTATTTCTGACCCATGCACTTAGCTGACAGCACTTCCCACCAATCCCTCACAGCAAGTAAGTTTGAGGATGGCCCCTCCCTGAACCGAGCCAAGCTTCCACTGTCCTCCTGCATCCACATCCTGTCTACAGTGATGCTGCCAGTCTTCTGTATTCTTCTTGTGTCCTCAAGACAAAGTTTATATGCTGGACACTCTGCATGATTTTGTGATAGATCCCATTGTGGGGAAGGATGAAAGATCTAAAACCAACACACCAGTGTATTAAAACAGATTGTCAACAACAGAAATACTGATGTTAGAGGTGAAAATGCCTCACTGCTGCAAGAATCTCGGGAAGGTCTATCCTGCACTTTCTTCTCAAATGTTGGTGACCTGAGATCACTCTCAACCTGACATCCTAGCACAGAGAGCTCTGGGGTCAGAATACACGATCAAAACCATGCTGAGACACCCCGAAACCTTCTTTCTGTGTCTTATCAAGCTGCATGACATAACTCAACTCAAATGCCCTCTCCCAAAACCCATTCAAAGATTTGAAGCTGGATGCCTTTGTGCTATGCCCTGTCAGTCACCAACTTTAACAGGGTTTGTTTTTTCAACTGTGTTCAGACATAAACTCATCCCTGTGTGCTTCTTAGGAAAAGAAGAAAAGACTAGTGTACTTGTCTAGGGCAGGCCACTCTGCTTACACATTCTTGCGGCTCAGTCTCACCAGGATGACAGGTAAAGAGCAAATAATTTTCACCTAGTGAATCTGACCCAAGTTCATTTTCTTCCTCCTCACATAGACTGAGGAGAGAAAAAAGAACAAAGCATTGATTGGAATGGATCAGAATCCACAGGTCCCCACCTGGATGTCATCTGAGCTTACATGTAAATTCTAGCAGTATTAAGAAGTGGCTGAGGATAACTAAGCACCTCTGCATTGCACTTGCATGTCTGCCTTGAGGATAAGTCAGACAGCAAGAAAATGACTGTCAGACACAAAGACAGAAAGCTCCCCCACTTCTAAGGGAACTGGGTAGAGAGCAAGATGATAAGGAAAAACACCAGGCTGTTTTGGAAGGTAGGACAGTGTGGGAGAGCAGCCAGTGAGAACCACTCAAGGGGCTTTGTCTTGTGTGTACAGAGTTGAGTGTTGTAGGGCTCCAGACAACATGGGCTGCTGCAGTGTAGGCACTGAGACACTTGCAACATCCACCATATTTTCTAGTGAGGGGAGGTATTAAATCCCTTTAATTGCAGCACTCAAGAGACTGAGGCATGTGCAGGTTTGGAAGTTTAAAGTCAGCCTGGTATATACAATCAGTTCATCGCCAGTTTAAACTACATAGTGAGATCATGCTTCAAGGAAAGTCAGCTTTTCTATGGCTCACGTGACATGACATTTTTCGCCTCAGGGGCGAGGTGGGATTATTTTGCATTGTCTCTTAAGGCACACATCACTTGAACAATAGAGAAACACAATGTACATCTTATTCTGATTTTACCCATCCATAGAAAACTTTTCTCTAAGGACAGGAATTCCCACAACACATGGATCTTGTAGGTTGACTCACACCCCCATTCCCCTGGAGAAAACTCTAAGGGCTGCAAAAGGGCCAAGGAATCTCTAGAAGATGGAATAACACAACCACCAGCAGCACTCTTTCTTTCACTTTGAAATTTATAATGACTTGACCTATGGACTCAATATTTAGACAAGTAACTGGATATCAGGCTTGCTTACTTGCTGCTACTGGAATCCAGGATCATTTCATCATCCTCATGCTCATCGTTTAGATTATCTGCAACCAAATTCAAAGCATGCAAGTCACACATTTGGCAGTGCATTTCCCCTCTGGAGAACAGTGAGCTCTCTTGTTGAAGAGAGAAGTATTATGTGTGTATGAGAATGGAAAAGCTGTTGTGTTTGGCTTTACCTCTTGGTCTGGTATTATGAACCAGAAAACTAAAGTCCCAAACACTTGGGTTTTCTTAGTGGGATGCTTAATTTTTCATTGGGCGAAGAGAAAAAAATCTTTTCATTACACAAATGAAGATACATCACAGAAATGCAGCCAGCCTTGGGCTTCTCCAGCTGCACTTCAATAAGGTCACAGAGCTAGGGAATTCTGCTAACAGCTCCTAAGTCCCAAAGCTTTGCTCTACCATACACTCACCTCTTCTGCTAAAGACAGGAAAAATAACTCTTCCATACAACCCTCTAAGCAAACTTTGTACTTTCTAAGATCTTCAATTGCGCTCTTATCATTTAATTAAAGCAAATTCTCTGCATGATACCTGCTGAGGCTTCTGATGTCCCTAGTATCTCACCACTGCATTCTACTACATGAAATCCACAAATGAAAATCTCTGACTCTGAATGACCTCATCTACCTGCAATGACATGGATGAATTTTCCTGTAAGAATGCTACAATTAACATGCAAAACATATTGTGAGAATGTTAGAGATGAGAAAATCAAAATCCAGGAATGATTATTTACCTCATAATTTACAACAGAAAACTTATTCATGAAGCAGGCTATTATAAATAAATCAAGACCCTGCCATTCTGTACTACTTAGAGAGACACAGAATGAACATTTCCTGATTCCAGCAGACATCTTATACCAGGAAAGAAGGCAAAAGTTGGAATAGTGTGGCCTTAACCAAGTGAGTTTACTCTGTATCCTGCTACCAACATGTCCTTCTGGCCAAGACTCCCAATAAAAGGCTCACAGAAAGAGAACAGATATACAGAATGTAGGTAAAATGATTTATGTAAAACCATGGGCACATTGTGGTGGGCCAGGGGTAACAAGAGTCTGTTGTCCCCTTACCTGGGCTAAGTCTGAGGGCGAGGTACTTGGCCAGCTTGCACACTCCATCAAGTCTCTCTGTGACTCTTCATCTGGCATCTTTGTTGGTCATTTTCACGGAGGAGACTACTGAGATTCTGATGCAGTGTGGAGGCAGTATGTCTCCCTTCCTCCAACTTGAGCCTTAACTTAGTCAATTCCTGAGCCTCAAGTTTAATTACAAACTGCAAGTCCCTGAGGTAAAATAAAGAAGGAATATAATTTAAGAGGATCTCAGTGCATGACAGGTCAACAGATCACTAAGTGAAGCGACTATGAGCATATGGTCTTAAAGCCTTGTAAACAGAAATCTTGTCTATCTTTGTCAACAGTGCAGCACAATTTTGAATGTGAATTAACAAGAGAAGCCCAGAATCTTGTACACTGGCAGAGTTTTTCTGTTTTGGATGTTTCCAAAAATTGTGATACGATACAATTACATAGACATTAAGTAATTGTACACTTCTTGAATTTTTTCCAATTCCTGAAATTCCCTACAATCGCATCAAAGGAAGCAGGTAAAATAAATATGAGCCCAATCTGAGCCTTTCCATACACAAGAGGGCAGGATTGATTGCGGACAATAAGGACCAACTCCACAAATGCCTAACAAGAATAGAGAAACTTGCAAAAACAACACTGGCCTGGTGGATTGGGGGAATGAAACAGCAAGAGAGAGAAGTTTATGCTTCCCTTCACATCATTAATGTGAGAATATTCTCCTTGGTGCTTCAACATTGTGTATCTTACCTGTTGGGATCATCAACATTAGGAAGAATTTCTTGTTGTTCTTTTGCATCATTTCCCTGTTCATTATTTCCTGCAAAGTAATCAATACACAATCAGAAACTAAGTCTTACTGGACCACCCAGGCCTGCAGGTAGATGGTGACATAAATACTTAAAGTATGCCTCTAGGATATACTGAGACAAATATACTGAATGGTCTAAGATTTTGGTTTTTAAAGAATCTATCTGGTTTGTCATTATGATCATTAAGAAAAAATATCTTGGAGTTGGGCATCAATATGACAGGATATTCTGAGTTAAAAATGTGATTTGCGGAACTCCTGTGTGCTGCTCAGCCATGGTGCTTCAGGTCCCCAGGGCCCCGGGCTTTGCCCCGATGCTCAAGGAGGGAGTGAAAGTGGCAGAGTGGTGGGCATGGCTCATCATTATGCAAACAAATGCAATATCATGCTGGTGGGACTTAACTCAGAATGGATTCTTAGAAGACTGTGTAAAACAGTTGGCGCTACAGCCCTTCCTAGATTGACTCCTCCCGTCCTTGAAGAAATGAAGAAAAAATTTTGATAGCCAAACACAGCATTTGTACTGGTATTGTACAGATTACAGTTTTCTTATTCTCCTTAAAGTAAGACTGTGCTTTCTTCCTCAGCTGATGTAATAAACATACTATTACTGTTTTAAAAAAATGTGATTTGTTCCTCAGGTGATGATATACAAATGCAGCTTTCCTTTTGACTCAATCTGTGTCCACTCGCCTGCCACAACCGGGTGCCTAGGTACAGAATTCTGTTCCTTATAGCTCCTTCAAGCCAACTTCCATGTTTAAGAAGAGGCCACAACCCTCACCCAAGTGCCAGGGCCCTTCTCAGCACCCTGTGTCATGCACAGGCAGCTTTTGTGTTCTTCTCCAGGAAAGTATTATGTGTGGTAAGTTTTTCAGAATACACCAACACACCCAGCACCAAATTCTTGTCAAAATCCTGAGTAAACCCATAATCTAGAATTTATTGTTTTTGAAAGAGGTGGATAATTTTACAGAGTTGATGTGATAGCTGTCCTACAAGTCACAGTCACCATTGGACACATAAACAACACAGAAATTTTCAAATCAATCAAAACCCACCCATATGTACCAGACAGAGTACACCAGAGACATAGCCTTGAAACACTTCTACTTGGCAAAGCTATTCCTTTCCAGTGTCTCCTTAAGTTCTGCCTCCACCCTGTGTCTGGTCTCTTCTACCTAAACAGTAAATAAAGTTAGGAGATACCAGTCACATTACAGGACCTTGAATCTCTCATTTAATTCTCAGAACAATAGTGAGCTGGAGAGATAGTTCAGCAGTCTAAGCACTTGCCTGGCAATGACCCAGGTTCTATCTCTGGTACTGTATTCTCTGTGGGCCAAGGAAACTGGGCCTGCTGGTACATACCTGTAATCCCAGCCCTGGGGGGAGGTTACACAGGAGGATCACTACAAGTCTGAGCTGCATATCAAAACTGTTACCAAATAAATAAAAGATTTTTAACAAATAAAATAAAATTGTAAAACAGAACAATTGTTGGTATATATGAAGTAGTCCTCCTCAAGGGCACTCAGGCTGCATCCAGAGACGATGAGACTTCATATGCGTCTGAATGCACAGCCCTGGCGTAGCAAGGCTCCTGGTTGTCAGGTGGGTCGAACTGATGGCTACATGTCTCAGGGCCTTCACCCGAGGAGTCTGACAGGATTGCTGTTCCTTTGTCCCTGTCCATTCCCTTCTTGCTCAGCCTGGTAGAATAAAGGATATCACTAAAGAGCGAGATATAAATGAAGCACTATTATGTAGTGAAAAAATATATATCTTGTATATATAAAATAGTTAGGATAGAAATACCGTTATTTTCCTCTTAGTTCAATGACATGAAAGATTTATACTAATATTGTTTAGACAAAATATCATGCCTGCACCTTGTACTCTGAATAACCACTATGAAGACAACAATATGCAATGTATTAATTATTGCAACTGTCCTACTAACCTGCTTTTGAAACTGTCTGATATCTATTTCTCTCTCACTTAAATTAATTAAAAAATTCTTAAAAAAAAGAATAGCAGTAAAGCAAGGAAGATTGAATAAAAGACTCCTTGGTCATTCTGACAGAGGCATAAGTGCATAGTCACACAACAGCAGGAGCTCGACCTTCAATGCAGGGACATTTATCATCCTGGGAGGAGAGCAGAGTGCACCTGCCTGGAGAGAGGGAGACAGGCAGAGGAGGTTGCTGCACTGATAAAGATGGAGTGATGAGGACAGAATCAAAAGGCTCCCTGTATCATCCATCCAAGTCAGAAAAACACACATACCCAGTAACACCACATTTTCTTTTAAATTGTGTTGTTTTCACATAACAACACTCCATGATCCTAGGATACTGCAGAATCCAAGATGTCTTGCACTCAATAAAATCATATATATATATATATATATATATATATATATATATCAAATATAGAAAATACCTGTTCCATATTATTTTAAGATGTTTGATATTCAGACAGGCAGTGAAGTAAGCTCAACTACTTATTTCATACAGTAAAATTATCTTTAAATTTCTCCACTGGAGGGTTAACAGCTTAAGTTTGCAGACCAAAAATTAGAGAAAAAGAAGGGCAGCAAGGACAGCCAACATTTTGGTCCTAGCCTTTCAAGGTCAGTGAGGACTCAGGACATAAGAGAACCTATACTGTAACATCCTGTAACTCAGTGATGTCCCAAAGTTTCTGAACAAGGATATTATGGGGCCACAGAGGAAAGCGATCGACAATGTAGAGTGTGCCTAAGGAGAGTCACATAGAGAGAAAATATTCTCTCCGGCTTTCACACAGAACTAATTGTTCAAGCAATGGCCATGATTCATCCACATGCCTGACACTGACAAAGGATCTACAAGTTGTTGTACAGTGTTTCAGGGTAAATCCTGAGGTGATTTGACTGACCATGTCAGATACAAAAGTTACATTTGTTGTTATATAGGTCTTGCTTTATCTTAGTCTTAACCATCCAGTAGAAAAGTATAAAAATGAGGTATAAAAAGTAAAACCGAACTAATATGCTGAGCTGTAAGAGGCTCGAGTCAACAAATTGTGACATTACCAGTCCTACAGATAACCCTCTACTATCATGAACTCCTGGACTATATTGGATTGTTTTTGCTGAATTCACATGCTTACAACATTTAAATGGCAATGGCACCCAGAAATGATAGCTAAGATACTAAAACTACAGTGCTGACTGCTCTCCAAGACTCAGGTACTGCTGCAAAATAACCCAAAAGAGTTACTGTAAAACATTTTAGAGATTCTGCAGCTCCATGTTTACAGGATTATTCACTTATAGACACAGTTATGGGACATTTTAAGGGCCCAGGACGTCATATACTAATTATTGAAAGTGTCCTACTAATTGGTTTTGAAACTGACTCATTGTTATTTCTTTATCTACAAAAGTAATAAAAAAAAAAATAACAGAGATATACCTATGGATATAAATATATAGATATAGTTTATCTTCTTATGTTCATTGATATGAAATCTCTGCCAATAAACTAAGGTTGCCTATACAGAACAAGACTTACATCTCATCCTTGACTGGTCTATAAACAGGGAAGAGTACATTCTGCATGTTTAAACACAAGTGAGTGGATTGGTTTTGCTTAGGTATATGGATATGAATCAAAAGGAAAATGGGTACCTTGCACAGAGAGCTGCTTTTTCATTAATTGAGGGTATATAATCACACCAGCACTTTTGCTTACCTCTGCTCATAAAATCTGTGGTTACCTCTGATATTTTTGTTGAGATCAATAGTGATACAGGACACACATTATTTGCAATAATGCAGAAACTCATTGATTATTACCTGAGGGCCAGAGATGCCTGTGCTTTATCACTGAATTCATTGTCTTGGTTTTCTGTAACAGAATTCAAAAATATTCACTCAAACACTGAGTACATGTTCATCACCTGTTAGAAAAATAATACCTCCCTAAGCATAGAATCAATATATGATTCTCAGTATGAGCATGAGGACTCCATTTCTATGAATGAATGAGGTGAGAGTCTACTAAAACCAGCACTTCACTCTTACAATCACAAGACTCTGTCAGAAGATAGTGCAGAAGGGTGCACACAACTCAGGCAGAAAATTGGGATCCTGGGAAGCCTTTAGATAGGTGATAGCCCAGCTAAAGCTCACAAAACCCAGAGTCTGAATCATAACACTATGTCATGCTTTCTCACCTTTCAAACCTACACACGTGACAGACTCAGCATAACTGAAGAATGTAGACAGCAGAACTTTCGAGAAGCGAAGACACTGGGGATCAGGAGATGGCTCACTGGAATAAGTACTTCCCTGGCAAGCACAAGAGCCTGAGTTCAATCCTCTGTTCTGAAAAAAAAAAAAAAAGTAAAAAAGAAAAAAAGAAACCAAGACACTGGAGCAGACAAAATTAAAACCAGTTGAGGGGATTTTAATCCACATAAAGAATGGGCAGCATACACAAAACATGGCATAAACTCACCCAAATAAACTGATAGCTTGCATGAAATAAGATTCATTTCCATTTATGTCATCCATTTAATCATCTGTGGATTTCAAGAAAAATTTTGAAGAATTCTGAAGATCGAAAGGATAGGGACTGGAGAAACACCTGGTAAATATTTAACATTATCATACCAAAAGTTAAAATCAGTAAGATTACAATGCTAACCACTGTGATGGGAGAAGTGGACAATGGCCAGAGAAGAAGAGAGAGAAAACTGAAAGGTAATGATGGGAACACAGCATCCATCACAGTAATAGATTGAGAAGAACACAAGCTGCCTGACAAGCTTGATTTCTATACTTCCAATTCTACTGGAGGAAGTGACTGAACACTAGGTGAGCTTGTGACATTGGCCAGCAGAAAAAATCCTTATCCCCTTTGAAGGCTGAGAATAAAGCCTATTGACACAATGAGGAGACCACAAGACCATTATTCTCTCGGTATTGGGAAACTCACTTGCCACACTCAGATTGTTAGAAGCTGCATCCTCCTCCATCAAGGATGCTGAAATTTTATCATCCCTCCTGGGAGGGAATTACATGAGTCCTGGCAATGGAAAATAATAAGTCCTCATTCACTTTGTCTTGTGGAACACTACACACATCCTCATTTTCTTGGAGATCCCTGTGTGGAGAAGAAAAGATAAGCCATAAAATATTGGATAGCACAACTTGTTATCTGGTTGTGACATGAAGCATAAATGGGAGGCCCCAAAGAAAGATAGGTCATTGCTTCAGAGACTGAACATGGTCACCTCAGAGTACATGACTGTCATGGGTGTTACAGTAGGCCAGGGAATGGGGAGACAGCAGCATGTGTTCCATGCACTGGAGTGAGGACTTGAAGATAAGACAGTGACTCTGCACTCCTGGTAGGATACAGCTGTGCCTGGGTCACAATGTGAAATATCCAGTGGCCACAGCTCCAGTGTATTTGTGTCCATGTTATGTGTAGGGAAAGCTCTTTTTATTAAGGGTTTCAGAGGCATTGTTGACTCTGAGAGCACATAGAAGTACAGAACTGATGGTATAATTTGACATAATTATCTAATTAGTCCAGTTACCTTTCTTGCTAAGGATCAACAGCCAACAAAACTGAAACCCAACCTGAAGAAAGAGAGTGTTCATCTCCTTCCAATCACCTCCCACAAGAAAATTTGAGCCGTCAACAAGAGTGCAGGCAAACAAGATATTCACTCACCTTGGGCTACAAATAATCTAGCTGAGCTCACATCACAAGAAAACAAAGGTTCAAACCCAAAGAAGAAGCACCAAGTAAACAGACCCCATTCATATTTGGTAGGAAGGAGGAAACACTAATAATGTACAGCAACGTCTGCTTCTCCTGGAACCTGAAATCTCCAGGAGTCCCCATTGTGTTCATAGTTTATGATGGTCAGATTCACCTGGCCACTGGGTTCTTTTTCCTTGCCTTCTTTCTCAGACTGCTGAGGATCTATAAATATATACAGACACAATTCAGCACAACAGAATTGCAGCTGATCCACTACACTTACTGAGCCAAGTTAGACACACCGATACAGGGAATCTGCCTCTGAGGACAGGACACTGACAACACTATCATAGGAATCTGCTGCTTGCTACTTAAAATATTAGATTCTCTGCATACTCAGCAACTGGCCAGCTCTCCCTAACCTGCTCATTAGTGTCACCATGGATTTGTACTACATCTAGTAATCCATTCAAATAATTCACTACTTTTTAAAATTAATTTTATTGACAAACAAATAGCAATGAGACAGTCTCAAAACATGTTAGAAGGACTGTTTCAATAATTAAAACATTGCATATTGTTGTCTTCATAGTAGGTATTCAGAGTACAAGATGCAGGCATAATACTTAGTCTAAACAATATTAGTACAAATCTTTCTTCTAATTGAATTAAGAGAAAGTAGCTGAATATCTATCCTACTTTGTATATACAGATACAAAAAGGTCCGTCATTTACATCCCTTTTTAAATTTAGTTTTGTCAGAGATGGGCATTCCATTCCCATTTAAATATTGTAGGTGTGTCAATTCAGCAAACAATCCAATGTAGTCTTATCATGAAACTCAGGTGAGCTCCAAATTTTCTGAACAAGAAGATTATGGAGCCACAGAGAAAAGAGATCAAAGTTCTACAGTGTGCCTGGGGAGAGACACATGGAGAGAAAACTTTCTCTCAAGCTCTCACAGAGAGCAAACTGGTCAAGCATTGGCCGTGACTCATCCACATGGATGACACAAAGGATCTTCAGAATAAGGTACAGGACTACAAGATAAACTCTGAGGGGACTTCACTGACCACATAAGAAATATAAAGTTCATGTGTTGGTATATAAGTCTTGCTCTATCTAGGTCTTAACCATCCAGCAGAAAAGTATAAAAATGAAGTATACATCGCGGGGCCATAATATTAAGTTGAGCTGTAAATGGCTATGGTCGACAACTTCGGATAACTCACCATTGTTGTGGAATGCTGGACTGTGTTGGATTGTGTTGTCGAGTTCAGGCACCTAAGTTAGTTGAATGGCAGTGGAGTGCCCATCTCTGACAGGTGTAGACAAAGGAAGGAGTATAGAAAGGAAGAATCACGATGTGTGTTTATGGACAGTACAGTTGGGATAGATAACGCTGTGCTTCTTCATAATTCTATGAGAGGCAAGATTTGCACTAATGGTGGTTGGACAGGATATTATGTCAGCTTCTAGTACTATGGACAACCACTAGAAAAATAACAAGGTAGAAAGTATTAATTATTGAATCCTTGATGTAATTCAGGAATAAAAAATAAGATACTCAAAGAGCTACACTCTCTTTATTTACTGTCAGTGGTTTCAATATTCTAATTAAAAGTAAAGTATGGTCAGAGCAGGTGACAAGATAATCTGTGGAACCTAGAAGAACTTCCATCCAATATGGAGATGCAGAATGACATACCAAGTTAACTCTAATCAAGAGAATGCTAGAGAGCTATACTGAAGTGACGCACAGCATGCTTTAAAGGAATACAAATTGTCCAGTGTAAAGACTGACTTTACATCCTGACAGGCTCAATATTTCATGGAGGTTTGATTTCCTAAATGTGCATGTATGTAGCATAAGTCCAAATACTGTACACAAATACAGACATAACTGAAAAGAGAATAAGATGAGGTCAAAATTACAATTGGAGAATGCAACATCCAATAAAGAAACACTGGCAGATCCACTAGGCAAGAAATCACTAGAACACAGCTAAATGGGAGAAGTGCAAAAGGAGATACTCACTATGGACCGTATCTTGAATGAATAATTGCTTCTTATACATGACAAGGGAATTCTTGGAATTTAAAATCCAGTACATTGGGCCAGCCAAATAGCTAAGCAAATCAAAGCACATGCAAGGAGGTGCAGGGACCTAGAATTTGATCCCCAGGCCTGCCAGCCAAGCCAGCCCTGCTGCTAGGGCATGCTGAGGTGGATATGATTGTGTGCACAGGAAATCCCAGCACTTGGAGGCTGTAAACAGGAGAATGACTATGAGTCCAATCTAGTAGTGAGACCTGAACACCCTGAAGACCCTTCCCTAAAATACAAAATATATATTTTATACCCACAACTAAGAAAAAACTCATGTATGACAAGAGCGTCTCCATGATCAGGCATATCAATGGAGATATAATGCCAATAGAGGAAACAGTATCAGAGCTGCAAATCTATCAAGTCATTTTGACTCCATCTACCACATAAAAACGAACAGATTCTTTGGAAAACACAAAATATGGATTGTCAGGCTTATGTGGAGAGTGAAAAGACCCAAGGGAAAAAGCCAAATACTAACACAGCAAAGTCACAAGACTGACATCACACAAATTCAACATTTACCATATAGAACAGTGATCTCCTAGTGAGAGAATATGCAAACAAGTCACTGGATCCCAACAGAGCCCAGAAACAGACTCAACCATGTAGCTAAAAATGAACTGAGGACATGCAAAGGGGAAAAAGCCTTTTCAATAAGTGCTGCAACATATAAATATCTATGAGTCCAAGAAAACAATCCAGAAGCAGCCCAAACATTTTGCCCTGAAATTAAACTAGACTGGATTATAGACCTAGAGTACAAAAGGCAAACATTTCAGAAACTAAAGATAACAATATTCTTCTGAACTTTCAGTTGGGGCATCACTCCTTAGACACAGTGCCCAAAGTAGGACTCATGATAAATAGCTTTAGTAAACTGGACTTTAGTAAACTGGACTCTAGTAAACTGATTTATGCTCTGTATAATTGCTCTTGAAGTGTTTGAAACGTAAGTCACACAATGAGAAACAATATTGGTAAAACACATCACTGATGGTATAGAAAGACATGGTTCTTTGAGAACTAGGGACAGAGAGCTGGATGAAGAAGTACAACAGACTTCTACAGCACTGCATCTAAGGATCTCTTATACTACTGTGTTCATTTTCTTTTTCTTTTTCAATGCATTTCCTTCAGGGTCTGCAGGGTCTCACCACACAGATTGCACTCATAGTGATCCTCCTATTTTTCAGCCTGTCACACACTGGGATTACAGGTGTGCGCCTCCATGCCAAGTATCCCCAAGCTCAGCACACCCCAGGGTGCGGCCAGCATGGCACACCAAGATCAAATTCCAGTGCCTGCATCAGCCTAAGTAGTGACTTTAACTCTCTGTGCTATCTCTCTGGCCCATGTATTCATTTTCAAACTCATAGAATTTAAGCACAGAGATGCACCCTAATATAAACTGATTTTACATTAACCAAAATTTTTGACTACTGGCTCAGCTTTTGTAATACAGGAAACAAAACAGTCTGGGTTCTGTCATGTGGCAAATTCTAAGGAAAGTGCTCCGTTATAAAGCAGCTACCCTCATCGGGTGATACTGCACTGAACTCAAGGTTGAAGGTGATAATAATTTTTAAGTGCAATCACAAAAGTTCCATTTCCACATAGGGAGCTATGGAAACCATATGATCCATTTCTTAAATATTAGGAACTAAACCACAAGAGATACGGAAATGAACAATCACCAATCATACACAGTTAGATAAAAAAGCAGTCAGGCTGAAAATTGAGAAACTTTCCTTCTTAGAAAAGATTTTTTTTCTCTAAGTTGGCCCTTGTGCAATCCCCTCCTGCAATTTTACTCTTTCTTTTCTTTTCTTTCATTTTTTCTTTCATCAGTTATTTTTTATGTATTTGGTACCGGGTCTACTGGGTCTTTCTATACAGATCTGATACGTTGTGATCGTACTGCTTTTAGCCCCCGAAATGCTGAGATTACAGGTGTGCTCCACCATGCCCAGTCTGAATCTCCATATCAGCATGCCCTGCACTGCACTGCAGGCCAGGGACCAAACATCTGGCTGCTGCATCTGCCTAAGCAGGCACTTTAGTCTGCTGCACTATCTGACTGGCCCTTGCACTTTTACTCCTGATGGATGCTCACAATTTAGTGAAAGCCCACTTTGAGAATAAGAAATGACACAGATAGAGTCTAGAGACAAAAAGTCCCTCTGTGAAGGCACCATTTTGTGAACAGAGGACCTTGGAATTCCCTGTAGTAAACAAGGCCTGTGGACACCTCACCTGCACTGAGCATTTGCACAAGGTCCTCTGCCATTCTGAAGCCCACAGCCAGAAGCTCATGGAAGCCTTGACTCTGGGTGGTATTATTCTCATCCCAGGTGACAAGATCCTTGAGAAGTTCACACAGGAGTAACGAGTCATGTCTCCCCTGCTGTAATTTCTGATGAAATAAGGACAACTTCTGGTCTTGATCTCGAATGTAGAAACTGCATTCCCTAGGTGTAACAGATAGAAAACAAAAGCCAGAAATGGCCGTATGAATACTGATAAAGATTTTATGAGACAATTCTAAAGCAGCCCTAAAACAGGATTCAGGTGCACTGGCCCAGCTTTTGCAAAGGAAAACAAACATAGACAGGTGTCTCATCTACTCTATCTACTCTAACCAAAATCAAGCATGTTGCTCAGTCTCCCCAAGATGCCCCTACAGGGCTGCATTGGCTGCAGTCATCTCTTTTTTGATAGAGACACAGCACATTTGTGTGGTGAAGCAACAGAAATGTCTCAGAAGACAACAAAGAAGATTGAAGAGATGGGGTGTCACACTTCATACACTATGCTGAAAACAGAAATCATGATAAAAACAATTTAGCTGACTTTGCTAAAAGGGACTTCTGATTTCTATAAATTCTGTTTAAGATAATTGGATACTATGAAACAAAAAGAATTTTACAAGTTTAGGAAAATGCAGTTTTTGAACGAAAAGCAACACATGGACACTAGTCAACACAAGAATCTGCACCCTTGTAAATGAGACGAGGTAGCAATTGCTCAGTAATAAAGGTGTGCAAAACAAGAAAGTCTCATAATTGTTCACTTTAAACTAACTTTATATTAATTGAAGTAAGTTCAATACAATTTCAGAAGAATGCATGAGAATTCTTATCAAAGTTTATTGCATTCTCTACCAAGTGTTTCATTCCGTAAAGGTTTCCTAGCGTAATGTCAGCTATTTACCTTCCATGTGCTTTCTGCCTCTCCCATGGTCCAAGTTAGCTCTTGTTCCCACACCTGGGTAGGCACACTTAGACATCCACACACCTTTCACCCTGTGTGCAATGCAGAGCCCCTTACCTCAGATTGTCAGCCAGGCTCAGTTTCTCAGTAAGACTTTCTTCATTGTACTGCACCATCTCTCCCAAAACAGACTCAATAATGTCTTTGTACTTTCGACAATCTGAGAAAGACAGATGACCCTGCCTCAGTGGACAGATGCCCTGTGACTGTGCCAGAGCCCACAGAAAGTGGGCTGTTGTCAACCTAAGGATAAATGCCATCATCTCACATGGGTGTGTGTAAGCAGGTCCTTGGTTTCATTCTCCAATCTCCTGCACAATTCACAGTTCATGGACTCCATTGGATGATAAGGAATGTAAACATTTAAAGGCCCAAAAATTGACATCACTTAACTAGTGTAGCCAGAGTCTGAATTCACTACGCATGATGTCTAAATCTGTATCCAGGAATATTACAATTAGAAAACCTGAAGTGGTGGTGAATGTATTTTCTGCAGAACTCATTAGGTTCTACTAAAGGCAGCAAATGTTCATGCAACAGATGACAGTTGACCATGATCCTGCTTGATCATCCCTCTTGCTTCACCTTCTGAGCAGGATCTTCACCTTGTGGAGGATTTACTATAGTTTCAAGTTCTTCAAGCTTTTCAGGCCATAATTATGCACCATCTCTTGATTTTGTTATAACATCAATGTTTTTCTGAGAATGGAAACTACAGGGTGGGACCATCTCTGGAGAGTCCCCAGATTCCTTTATTTCTGAAACTGGAGGAGTCAGGAAGTATATGGAAGTCCACAGCTCTCCCTACATTCACTGTCACCTCACTTTCCTGAGGTTGGTTGAGCCCATCAGTGTCTGCCATTGATGTTCTCACCTATGCACAGCCCTTAATCAATGGAGCCAATATGGTATGCTTCTTTCAGTAGGATGTAACTTTCCGTAAAGGGCTCTTCTTTATGTTTAGACAGCAGGAAGATGAAGAGGGAAGTCCCTTGCATCCTTGACTTAATGCCTTTTTAAAAGGCATTTTATGGGAACCAGGGCTCTACCTCAGAGGAACAGAATCTGCCCTGCAAGCACAAGGTCCCGAATTCAGCTCCTGCCACAAAAAACATGGCATGACAATTCACCTTCCAATAACTTAAAGTCCAAGTTATTCAAGAGATATTTTATGTTATCTTCAATAGAGATATTTTATGCTATCTTCTTGGATTAAAAAAAGGCAGAGCAGAAGTGTCAGCAGATTCTCTTTCAAGGACAGTAGGCATTTATCTTTCATTGTCACAAAGTCAAGATTTCAGGAATACCTTCTTTCCTACAGTTTCACTAGAAATACAAAATATTCTTCAATTCTTTCCACCCAATTCAATCTGATATTTGAGAACAAAATTACAACTACTGAGTGCCTAAGATATGATTGTTATTTAATTTTCCTTCATAAAATGAAAACCTAGTGAAGTTTGGAAAGCATTGATCAGAGAGTGGGGAATTTCATGATAAATGTGGCTATGATAAACTTACACATCTTTTGTAC
This sequence comes from Ctenomys sociabilis, assembly GCA_004027165.1. NCBI lineage: Eukaryota > Metazoa > Chordata > Mammalia > Rodentia > Ctenomyidae > Ctenomys > Ctenomys sociabilis. The sequence continues at coordinate 23,984 of PVKA01033660.1, forward strand.
TTCCCTCTTCATCTTCCTGCTGTCTAAACATAAAGAAGAGCCCTGAAGTCATCAATCTTATTTTCGGACTTTGGCAGTGTGCACTACTTTGATCCCACTTTAATCTCACCATTTGTATTTTTCTTTTCCTCTTATTTCAATTCTTTCTGTGTTTTCTTTCATCTTTTTTTTTTTTTTTTTTTTTTTTTTTTT
>PVKA01033661.1:0-24182 GCA_004027165.1 Ctenomys sociabilis
CAGCGGAAATGTAGCCTAAAGTAACACAGACTTAGCTGAAGGAGCATTCGCATCCCTTCACTGGCGCGTGAGTGTTAGTTAACATTACAGCCCCGGACGCACGCACGTTACTTTGTGCGATCTTTATTATGTGCATCCCCCCTTGGGCGTCCTCCCCACCCCCCACCTCGCGCCTTTGCATCTGCTTCAGTGTGTGCTTCCGGTGAACATTCCCTTGCATAATCCCAGCAGAGCTGAAGTACGTCCGTCCTGACAAGGATTCGACTCTTTGATCTTCCTCTTCCACTCTGGGCGATGGGCTGGGATTGGGTCCTGCCGCTTGTCGCATTCCTCCCTAAGTGTAGGGTTTAGCAGACCTGACTCCCCGACCTGACTCCCCGTGGGAACCCTGGATTCTCTCCTGTAAGGGGAAAAGGGGACCTGACCTGCTGGTCTCTGCGATCGCAGGCTCTGACCCGCAGAGCGGCGCGAGCATTGCCCAGTGGCGAGGGTCACTATTGCTGTTGCCAGTGGGCTGCCGCGCAGGTGGCTTTGGTTTTCGCGCGCAGCCTGGGAAATGATTTAGGGCGGAGGGAGCACGCGGGGGAAGCGAGGGGCGGCAGAATCTCCGCGGGCGGGCGGAGCTGGACCACGCGAGCCGGGTCGTGTGCGCGGGGTCAACCTAGAGCGCGGGGCGGCCAATCGGCGGCGCGGCCCAGTGCCTGCGGCCAATGGGAAGGCGGCGCGGCGAGCTCCCTGCTATAAGAGCATGCGGGCGGCGCAAAGCGAAAGTGGCTGCAGCGGGTAGAGCCGCGGGGATGCTGCGGGTGCCCGAGCTGCGGCCTGGGGAACCGGAGCCAGAGCCGAAGGCCGAAGCGGAGGCGGCTGCCTGCAGCCTCCGGGCCTCGCGGCCGACCGTGCCCAAGCCGCTCACCTCCTTCTTCATCCAGGACATCCTGAGGGACGGCGCAGAGCGGCTGGGCGGCCACCTCGGGCGCCCGCAGCTCCCGCGCCAGCCCGCCCCTCGGCGGGACCCAGAGCCGGAGCTCAAGGGAGGACGAGGCCGCGCCGGGAAGACAGAGACGCAAGTGGAGGCTCAGCCAGGTAAGGAAGGCGGCGGGCCCAGCTTCACCTCCCGGAGCTGGAGTGCAAGGTGAGGGCCCCCGCGGCGACAGAAGGGACCTCAGCGTCCCTCAGTCACGAGTGAGCCTTGAGCATTGATCCTGAGCCCCAGAGCGGGGCGGCACACCCTTGATCCGCCTGGCGAGTGCCCTCGGAGTAGTAAACTTATTAATATGAATAATCAAGGTTTGAGCGTCCCGCGCTCTCTTTCCTGCGCCATCCCCTGATCTATAAATCGGTGCCTGGGTGTTTTCCCTGCAGACAAGGCGCGCTGGGCACACTTAGCGCAACTGAACCTCTTTCCCACCGCTTCCTTGCGGCAGCCGAATACCTCCTTTAGAGAAAGGGGGATTAAAGCCAGAGAATGAGCCTGCCATTAGCCTGCCGCCTCCGTCGCGCAAGCCCTCTCTTGCCCACCCGGATGTTCTCAGAATGCCTTTCGGTCTCTTCTCTGAGTGCGTTACCCTCCGCCTGTTTCCTCCTGCCTCCGGTCTGCAGAGTACACAGACCTTGAATCCCCGTTTCATGGCATCCCCCCGTATGGCAAAAGGCCCAGCCACACTGAACCCGGTGATTTGGGGTTCCTGCTCATTATTAGAAAACAAATATGTAATACATGAGTGTACTCACTCCTTGCTGGGGAGAGCTCCTTACTCCTGCAAAAAGGAGCGAAATGTATCCATGCCAACAGGGGACTGTTTGTTCGCTTTATGAAGAGATAAGGGCTGGTTCCCTGCTGCGCCTCCATGTAACCTTCACGCCACCGCACTCTCCCCTCTTTTCCAGACAGGCCCTTGGAGACGTACCTGTTGGACTGTGACCCCTCCCCTGGTGCCTTACCAAGTCTTCCCCAAACCCCCAAGCAGCCGCAGAAGCGCTCCCGCGCCGCCTTCTCCCACACTCAGGTCATCGAGCTAGAGAGAAAGTTCAGCCACCAGAAGTACCTGTCCGCCCCTGAAAGGGCCCACCTCGCCAGAAACCTCAAGCTCACCGAGACCCAAGTGAAAATATGGTTCCAGAACAGACGCTATAAGACTAAGCGAAAGCAGCTCTCCTCTGACCTGGGGGATCTGGAGAAGCGCTCCTCCCTGCCAGTCCTGAAGGACAACAGCCTCTCCCGGGCCTCTGTGGTCTCGGTGTACAACAGCTACGCTTACTACCCGCATCTTTACTGTCTGGGCAGCTGGGGCCCCGCTTTTTGGTAATGGCAGCTGTCTACCTTGTATGGTGGAAGTTGTCTTCCCCAGGGTGGAGGGACTGAGGTCGGGTGTGCTGGGGAGAGACAGGTGAACACATCCAAGCTGTTGGGGTTTACAAGGAGCTCTTCACTGCTGAGCCAAGGGCAGCGACTATTTTAATACCTAAACAGTTCCCCCAGTGCACACTGAAGACTGTTGTTGCTTTCCGCACCTGTCAGAAGGGAAGAGAGGAGTCAGTGCTCCTTACAGAGGCGTTCTGCATAACTGTGGGTGAGCTATCTGCGCTGCTCCCAGGATTCAGTCTCTGCAGCTCTGACCTGTTTGGCTTACTGACTATGAACTTGGAAAAAGCCAACCTTAGGGGGAAAGGATGTTGCCTACCGAACTAAGCTGCACTTCAAAGCCCTCTCTTTGGCTTTGGAATACGGCCAAGGTCGTTCTGTGTCCCCATAAAAATGAGGGCGCATGAGGATTTCAAAGAACCACTCCCAACAGGTTGGCATGGGATTTGGGGGGGCAGTGAACATCTCAGCTGCTCATTTCTTTTCCAAAAGTGTTCTACTTTACATATTTACAGGGTGGCCTCCAAAGAACAAGATGCACTCACTGTGGCGTTTAAGACAAGCTGTATAAACAGGACTGGACTTTCAGGGGTGGGGCCTGCTGGAAGACTCTGCTAGTACAGGACAGAGGCCTGGGGGAGGGGAATCCTCCGCCCACCTTGCTAGGCCGCCTAGATATTAGCAAAAGGTGGCCACCTCAGCTAAGCTTTTCTGCCCTGGCTGGAGAACTCAGAATCAGAGGGTCCCTGCACTATTGAGGCTGGACTTTGTGCTGCACCATGAAAGAGGTGGCACGTGGTGGGGGCGGGGAGCAGGGAGGGTAGGTTTCTTCCTTTCTTCTTTTATTTTTTTGTTGCTTTTCTATAGCAGTCAACAGAAGGAGTCTCTTTCAGTCCAGGCCTGTAGCCTAAGTCCATCTAACTTTCTCCTTTCTTATTTAGCCTAAGATCTTGTCTTTTTCTCTTTCCTCCTTCTAACCCCAGCTGATGTTTCATGAGTTTAAGAGGGAAAAAAAAGTAGAGGGGGCAGATTCTAAATTAGCCAAAAGACATAGCTTAAAAAAAACAAAAAACTAGCAACTCCTTTAATTCTTTCCCTTAAAAATGCACAGTGTTAAATTCCAAATCCTGTTTAGAGACCCAAGATGTCTGACTACTGCTGCCCTGCGGCTGCGACTCCGAGGCCATCAAGGCTTGGGGGGCCATGCCGGTGGAGGAGGTAAGAGGTCCTGGGGTTTTCACACAGAAAGATTCACATAGCACCAGTGAAGGGTGGGCTCCCTGGCAGGGTGTGGAAAGAAAGGCAGCCAGGGTGGAGGGGGCCAGGCCGCTGAGAGAGCAGAGGAACTCATCCACTTTGCAGGAGGAGACTTAGAGAAAGAAAACTGCTTATAAAGCACACTGTGGCGGCTTCTGTCACCAAAAAACCAACTGTCTAAATGCTACAGAACTATCTTCAGTGCATGTGGTACGACTTCTGAGACAGTGGGCAGCAAGCAAAGAACTTCACCCTGCCCTGTCTACCCTATTACCTTAGGAGAACCGAGCACCAGAGACGTCGCGGGTGAGGGAGGAGTACGACTGCTCCTGCGCAGTCTTTTGATTCCACTACTTCATTCTGGGCAGTGAGAAACCTTCAGATTCCTTCCTATGAAAAGGGCCAATTCACTGCTGGTGGCTGCAGGGAGCTGACAGACAATCAGGTGGCCGCTCCACCCCACATTTCTATGGTGTGAGTTCCACACTGAGCTGTTGTCCAGGTCACATCCGGGGGCCCCCACCACAGTGAGAGATGACCCAAAAGTCAGAGGACCCCAGGTAGCTTCTCCTTTTGGTCGGGCTTCATGATAAGCACTCAGTGCTTGCTCCCTACCCAGTACTCCTTTCTCTCCCCACACCCTGAAATGAATTCTTTCGACCTGTGATTCTGCAGGGATTAAACATTTTCTGTAATAAATAGATTCTGTTGCAAAGAAAGTTTTGTCAAAAATTATTTAGTCATAGTTTTCACCTTGCCCACCCCTGCAACAGGAAGCAATTCATTCACCCACCTCTGACCTGGTAGAAAAATATTGGGAGAATTAATCTACTGACCCTCAACAGTTGATCAGGGCAGTTCTCCAGGCCATTCTACCTGGACTCTGTTTTGATCCTGTGTCTGCTTTTGATCTGTAACCTAAAAGTTTGTGACTTGAAGTTTACTAAAGTGTCCCAATCATACTTTATTTTTCTATATATTTTTTGCAACATAGGAGCATTTTCATAATAAAGTCTGTGTTTTGTAGAGATATCTGTGTGTGATTCTCAGACTCTGAAAGATTAGCTGCTATTTCATGTCATATTTCTGGTGACCACCCTTCCTCTCTTACTCTCACCAGCCTGACAAACCCACAGTCACCAAAGCATCAAAAGCAGCACCTTAGCTGGTTGCTGATGCACAAAGCCCTTCAGATATTTACCTATATTTCTAGACGATCACAAAGGGAACGTAGAGACAACAATTTTTCAATTAAAAGTCCCCTCTCAGGACCTACCAGCACCTCATACCATGCCTTTCCTGAGCTTCTCACTCCTGTGTCTCCCTAAAAGATATTACCTGAACCCAGATCCTATACACCTCCTGCAAGTGACACCTTTGAATAGAACCACAAGCATTGGAAATAAGATTTATTATTTTGTTATAATATACACATGCCACATCCTTCATCTCCCTGCGGTTAAGCCTTTGTTAAATCCCACACACAGTGTCTCGTGCACCTGAGTACCTGGAAGAATTGATGATTTTTCTCTCCCACCTCCCCCCTTAAAGGAAATAGAAGATTAAATAATAAGATGCTTACTTTAGGTGAAACATATCATAATTTCAAAGTGTGCACTAATCCCTTAAGTACATTGTACACACAGGTGGGGCCTTTCCTAGCATGCCCACATCATGAGGTTTAAGTCTCTGCATAAGTCCCTAGCCACCTCCCCTCCCTGGAAGGCCATGAGCTCTCCAGTTACAAAGGCTCCTGCAATAAATTAACAGATGTGGATTTTGAGGGTAGGGAGGAGAAGAGCCTTTTAAAAGTAATCCATGAAGTCAAACAAAAGTCCCTCATCTCTTGGAGAGTCCCCTGTGCCTCCTCTCTTTTGCCCCTTCTGCGGTTCTCCCTGACATCCGGGCTAATCTCACACTTATCCTCCCTAGGACTTTCCTAGACTGCCAGAAAGGAAAAAATGCCAGAGACTCATCCTGAATGAAAATGTTTCCCTTCTAACCACAAAGCAAATTATTTTTCTTGAGAAATGTTAGAGTCACACGTCTCCAAACTGACCTCAGAAGGAACAGTGGCCGTGGAGATGAAGTCACTTAGCTTGGGTGTCCCAGATACAGACTCTGTGAAGGAAAGTCGCCCACAGAACCTTTGAGGAGAAACACTTTGTTGGAAGTGAGGGAGGTGTTGTTGAGGAGAGACCAACACTGACCCACAGCAGGGTTCAGAGAGCTTGAGAGTGATGGGTCCCACGTGGAAGACAGCAGTGGCCATTGACCATCAAGGGACACAGTGACACATTAGTGTCCCTGCCAGCTGCTAATGGAGGAGTATCAGCCCTGTTCAGGGAGACTCTGGAGCACCATGAAATCCACTATGAGACACAGATTGGATCACCTCCCCAGCCAATCTCAGGGCCATGGTCATCATTTTTTACCTTGAGGAAATCTGTGTCCAAAGGAATAGTATAAGCTCTGCACCCAGACCGCCAGACTGCTCCTGCCATGGCCCGCCAGAACATGTCACCCAAGCATGCGTTCCAAAGCAGAGAGTTATTTACTGCTCAAGAAAAAGGGCAGGAATGAGTCCTGGAACATGTGGGCTCCTAGTTTAGCCATATACTTGGCTTCCCAGCAAACTTTCCCAGGCAGCAGCCCATGGAAAGCTGATTTAAAGTCTGCAAGGAAAATGAGATAAAGCCCATTTCCCAGGGTACACCCTGCCCTCCTCTATAAAGCCTCCAGTGTGGCTTTACCTTCTTTCTTGAGTGTGTGCTAAGTCTTTTCCCAGGCTTACATGAGGGGTTTAGGAAAGGGACTTAGGGCAGATTCTCTGTGTGTCATCTTCTACCTGGGAAGTTGCCACCTCTTTCCAGTGTATTTATGAGCTGAGCCCTTATTGGGGAGCTGATGGAAGCAAAGGGTGGCAGGGATGAGTTCCACTTTATCACAGGAATGACAGACATTGGCTATGGTTTGGCTATGGTTTATCCCTCAAAACCTCAGGTGCTGGAAGCTTCGGCCCCGTGGGGTGGTGCTAAGGTAGAACAGTTAAGAGGTAGAATCTAATGGAAGTTAGTTGAGTCAATGGCAGTTCCACTTCCTCACAGGGGCAGATCCTGCTTTAGCTCCCTTGAGAATGGGCTGTTACAAAGAGGTGAGCCCAGCCTTTCCCTAGTCTCTTACTTTCTGTCTTTCTATGTGACATCTCACAATACTCCTGCCATGTAATACCATCTTCAGTGTGTCCCTCACCAGAAGCCAAGGCAGGTGCCATATTCTTTGGCTCCCACACTGTAAGCTAAGATAAACCTCTTCCTTTTATAAAGCACCCAGTATTGATTATTTTGTTATAGCACTACCGAAAAGGCTAAGAGAATACTTAGGGACATATTTGTTAAAAGTGTAGAAATGCATGAGGGTACTTGGGAGAAGAAATGCTGATTTTTCTTTCCTAAAGGTGGAGTTCAAGCAGGCCAGCAGTGTTTAGTCTCCAAGCCCAGTAGTGCATGTATTTTCTGCACATTTGCAGAATGCCCCTTAGTCTAGAACACAGCAGTGTCTCTTGGGAGCCTTTAGGAAAAAAATAGATTGAAGCCCCAGCCCACCGATACCTACTGCACTCTGACCTCTGCTGCAGGACACAGGCTGGGTTGCCTTCACACTGAAGCCCACAGCCACAGCACCCTGCATAACCTCCTCCCAATTGGTCTGCCAGGCTGAGAAGGAGCTACTGGAAGGTCAGAAAAGAGGTGTGGAGAGTGTCCCTTGCTTCTTTGCCTCATGCTTTCTTTTCACAAAAAGCAGATGTGTGTCTTTTCTTATCTTCCCAAGCACCTCTCTTTTGTGATTTCTGATATCACCAAAAGCTTTCTGTAATTGGGAAGGCCCAGCTCATTCTGGGAAACCCTTCACTCAAAGCTGAAGAGACCCAGCTCATTGTGAGTGTTTTTCCAACCTAGCAATCTAGATGAGTTTTTTTATCCATCTCCACCCCAGATCCACCCAGACCAACAGCTCAGTCTTTACCCCATGGAGGAGAAAACCCACAGTTAACCTGCGGAGGTGTTTGCACCTGCCGGCAGCCACAGGCCCTGTTTGTACATTGCAAGGAACCACAGAAGGTGCCATTTAAGGGCTGTCAATTAGGTCATGCTTCCCCGACAACTCATCACCCAGGATTAAATGGTGTCTTACCATGACATAACATTTACACTTCCTTCTGCCAAATTGGTAATGCTAAACTTTCTTTTTAAAACTGTATGTGTGCAGAGGTAGATCAGGGTGGAGGCCATTCAAGGAGGAGAGAAATCTGCCTTGTGGCAACGTGGTTTTGGACAAAGCTCTGCATGCAGCAGATGCAGCACTGGCATGAGAATTCCAGCCCAAAGCCAGAAAAGTTTCAACTTGAGCTTAGCATATCTAACAATGAGAGTGTTGGAAACGTTCTGTAATTTAGTTCTTTAGTAAAGAACTAAGTTCATTGTATAATCTTGGGAGTGGAGAGGGGATGGCATTTTTCTCATGGAAAATTCTGGAATCTCTTCCCTCACTCCATGGGTGCTTATTTACACTTAGATCCTTGGTGATTTTTTTTTCCATTTAAGGGGGGTCCATGAGGCCAAAGGCTCATAAGAGGCAGGCTCTCATGGCTTGCAAAGACTTGGATGCCGAATAGACATGGCAGTAGGTTCTGAAGACCACAATGAGCAAAGATACAAGCATATTTTGCTTCAACACAGCTCTGGTTTGATGGTCTACAGCTCCTTCCTGTGGGAAATGGAGAGATCAGCCTGAAAGACTTTTTTTTTAATTATTTGCTTGTTATAGGGTCTCACTATGCAGCTCAGACTCACAGTGATCTTCCCATTTTCAGCCTCTCCAGCGCTAGGATTACAGGTGTGCACACCACACCTGGACTCTGTGGCCGGCTCAGCCCACACTTGGGATAGGACTGGTGCATCATGTGGTGCCAGGGATTGAACTGCAGTCCCGAAGCCTGCCTAAGCTTGCCTAAGCAGGTGCTTTAGTCTGCTGAGCTATCTCGCCACCACCGCCACCACCGCACCCCCAGCAGACTTTTGAATTGAATTAAAGAAGCCAGAGCCTCCTACAGGCTGCAGATTTTTCTTGAGTTTCCCTCTGAGTCAAATGCACAAACCAGCAGGGGACACTGATGGTAGGACCTTGGATAGGGTCACTCCTCAGTGTGCCTCCTGTGAGGGAAACCTCTCTGGGTTTTTGACTGCCCTTATCTGTGAAATGGAGAGGCAAGACCCTGTGTAAGTGTGTGTTTCACATTGAGAAATTCTGGTACTGCTAGAGAATAAAAAAAAAGAGGACGATTCTTGTGGGAAGAGCTATGCAAATACAGAAAAGAAAGGGAAGAGCGGGAGGGCTAATGATAGCATTGCCAAAGGAAGACACATTTAGCAGAGCAGGAGCAGAGATGTCAGAGTAGCCCCCTCACTGCAGAACACTGATTCTAGAAATAGTCTTCAGCCCTTGAGCTCATCTGAGGGTCGGCTGTTGCTGCTCTTCTTCCATTTGGATCAATTGAACTACACAAGAACATGAGAGGGAGGTAGGAAGGCAGCAAATGGCGCTGGCTCTGTCCATGCGTGAGCTCCTGCCTTCCTTCCTTGGCTTCCAGTTGACCCCTAAGTACAGAAATGGCTCGGTGTCCTGGAGATTAGGTTTTATTATAGAGACAGACTGGGGGCATGTCAACTTTGTCTTCAGGAAGTAACAAAAGCTGGACCAGGATCTAAAGAAAGGTGTGCTCATTACTCCTCAAATAGGTTTTATAGGATCCTGTCCAGGCACACATCCCAAAGCCACAGGATGGGCTTGCACACAGGAGCACACACAGAAGCACAGTGGCAGAGGTCAGGGCCCAGGCTACACCAGGAGCCCATGTGAAAGAATGCAAAAGAGATAGTCAACCATAAATCCCTAAAAAACAAAAGCTAATTTGATTTGGAGTAGTAACTGAAAGTGAATGATATCCCAGTAAACAGAAGTAAGGGTCCCTTCTCTATTCCACAATAATCAAACAGAAATTTGGCACTGAGAAAATACACTTGAATAAGTGGATGGATGGATGGATGGATGGATGGGTGGATGGGTGGGTGGATGGATGAGCCAGAAAGCATCTGGGCTTCTAAGTTCCATTCTAAATGCATTTTGAGAGAAACTCTAGAAGCTTCAGAAGAGTATAATTGGAAGGAAAGGTAGAAAAGTGACACATAAAGAAGAGCTTAAGAGACTAGGAGGGCTTTACCCAGAAAGTAGAAGTCAGGGCCTGGGAAGAATGATTAGATTTTTGCATGTATTTTTCTGTGGAGATCTTCAAGGTGACATAAGGGTCACACCAGAAATGTCTGAAAAAAATCACTGGATGAATGTGAATTCTCTGTAAGTGGGAAGACCCTGCAACTCTAACAATTAACTGGATGTAAGAAGGTGGGTGTGTATGGTGCTCCTCTAAGACCCTCACCAGCCACTTGATTCTTCTAGAGAGAAGTGTTAAGTTGTCATCCATCTAGTATCGACCACCTGTAGGGCAGGGCAAATAACCCCAGCTCCTCTGAATTTCAGCTGTTCCTCCAAATTTTAGTTACTTCTCACTTAAGTGGAGAAAGTTATCCTGGTGATAAATTGGATAAAACTAGCTCTACAGTTCCCATCTCTGAGGCATAAGGGAAATAAGCCACTGTGGAAGGACAATGGGGATTGATGGATTGATTGATTGGTTGATTGATTCACTGACCAATTGCTGCTCACTGACATCGGGAAATTCCATCCTTAGAGATTCATTCTTGAATCTTAAAAATTTATCCAGTTAAAATATGCATAGTGCCTTTTGGCTCTCTGAGCAGCACCATGGCGGTAGGCAAGAACAAGCACCTTACGAAAGGCAGCAAAAAAGGAGCCAAGAAAAAAGTGGTTGATTCATTTTCTAAAAAGGACTGGTACAATGTGAAGGTGCTGGCAATGTTCAGCATAAGAAATATTTGGAAAACACTCGTCACCAGAACTCAAGGAACCAAAATTGCATCAGATGGGCTCAAAGGTCATGTGTTTGAAGTGAGCCTTGCTGATCTGAAAATGATGAAGTTGACTTTAGAAAAATTCAAGCTATTTACTGAAGATGTTCAGGGCAAAAACTGCCTGATTAACTTCCATGGCATGGACCTCATCCATGACAAAATGTGTTCCATGGTCAAAAAATGGCAGACCATGTTCGAAGCTCATGGTGGTGTGAAGACTACCAATGGTTATTTGCTTCAACTGTTCTGTGTTGACTTTACCAAAAAACACAACAATCAAATGCAGAAGACCTCTGATGCTCAGCACCAACAGGTCCGCCAGATCTGGAAGAAGATGATGGAAATCATGACCTGAGAGGTGTAGACAAATGACTTGAAGGAAGAGGTCAATATACTGATTCCAGACAGCACTGGGAAAGACACAGAAAAGGCTTGCCAGTCCATCTACCCTTTTCATGGTATCTTTTTCAGAAAAGTAAAAATGCTGAAGAAGCCTAAGTTTGAATTGGGAAAACTCATGGAGCTTCATGGTGAAGGTAGGAGCTCTGGAAAGGCTGCTGGAGATGAGACTGGAGCTAAAGTTGAATGAGCTGATGGGTATGAACCACCAGCCTAAGAGTCCATTTAAGATCCAGATTTTTAAAAGTGATAAATAAAGTCCTATTTGTGAAAAATATGTGTAGTCCTGGGATAATAATGAATTAAACATAATGAATCACTTATCCTCTTATGAATAATTTCATTAATTTCAACAGATGCAGCATATGATGCAGAAAATGGATCAGAACAGAAGAAGGTACACAAAGAGAAGGCCTGAGGCTGGAGGAAAAATTTCCCACTTCTAACTTATTTAAGTTTAGCTGTGCTTTTAAGACAAATCATTCTGATGCCTTACAGATCAGTTTTACATTCTAGGCTAAACTGCAGTGTCAATTTGTGTTCTGGAACCTCCTTGACTTTAGATCTCAGGTCAGGTGTGGTAATGCCTGGAACATGAATTTCTACAGGTGTCAGTGTTGTAGAAGTGAAATGACAGACAGGATGGTGATGTCCCTATGTTGTACCATTTCTGTTCCCTTTTCTCATACTCAGAAACTAGTAATCCAGTGAACATAAAGGGAAACAACAACAACAAAAAATCTCCATGCCTATTTTTACCCAAAATGCCACAATTCTAAGCCTTTCATCTAAATTAATTGTTGGGTAGACTTCTCTAAACGCAACATGGTATAATGGAGAAAGCATGGACACTACCTTTAGGAGCAAGCCCGAATCCTGACTGTACCTTCATATTATCTGTGTGACTTATACAAATTATCTGACCTTATTGAAACTTAGATTCTCCGTCTTCAAATGGAGGCAATGGTGACTTATCTACAGAGTCGTTCTAAGGATCAAATGAGATACATCCAGTATACAGTAAGTCATCAAACGTTGATGCTTAACTTTTTTTCTTTTTTGATAAAATGTATGAGCTTTATCTGATGCACACTACAAATATATGAAAGTCACTCAGTATATCTTATGCATGTTTTACCAAGAAGTTCCATTATAAATGGTATTTACACTGGCATTTTTTGGTAACCACTTCACATGCCACTGAGTTATTATACCATAATATATAACTCCCATATTATTGGATGTGGAAGTTGTAGATAGATAAATGGGTTGATAAATTAAAAAAAGATTCAGGGAGAAAGGAACAAGGTACAGAAGAACTTCCCACAAACAAAACTGAAGATAAGTCTCAGATACAGTAATTTTTACTGGGCTGAGCTTTTCCTCCATGGGACCCCATATGGATGTAGACTTTCCCACAGGAGAAAGGCTAGGTCCTCTGGATCTAAATCATTCACAGAGGAGGACCAGGGAACAGGGCTACTTGCTTCCATATTCAAAGCTGGATTACACAAATATGGACAAAGAAAATAAATCAACAAAAATAGCTAAGAGGCATTTCCAAGCAGATCCAGCTGCAAAAATTTATGGCTATTAGCTCCTGGCAAAAGGGCATTTCAGATAAGACAACTATTTGTACACAAAACAAAAATGAAACATATATTGATTGATTTTCAGTTGATTCTCTCAGTCTTTCAAGAGACACAAAGTAGGGGGGAAAACTCTACTTAACCAGTTCACCCTTTGCCAATATCTTATCCAGGAAAAAACCCACCCTCCTCCAGGAAACTTAGACAAGAAAGAGGGATTGAAAAATGCTGATGTTTTAAGGCCATTTGTTTTTCTCCATCCTTCTTTCATAAAACAGGGGTAAATGCTCAATGATATGTTAGAGTTTGAGACTTTTTGAGTTAGAGCCTTTCTTGAGTTAGAGACTTTTTGAGTTACACACTTTTCCATGGCTATGTTAGATCATTGAGTACTGCACAAGGGAGGGGTGACCCACAGAGAAATTCTCTACAAGGGGTAGTAAGGCTTTCTTTATTAATTTCCAGATCCAATATAGGTTGGGTTAAATTTGTCCAACCTAACCAAAACATTTGTTGCATACAGCTGGTAAATAGGATAAAAAGAAATGACAATGTTAGGGCAACCCGATCACTCTGAAGGCACCCTTACTGTACTATTAAGATGCAGATGCTGGCTTAGCTGAGGTATCCTGGTCCCCTGAGAGCAGGATAAGCTTATCTCAAACTGCCATTTATACCCTGTGTGGTCATTAAGTGTGATCTGACAACTTGGCTTGAATAAGAAATGTCTTGCAGATCAGGAAAGCTCTAGGCATCTGTAGATGACTGACATGTGAACCACAAGAGAGGAGGGAGGCCCCACCAGGATGGAGGTGCATGAGCCAGTAGGCTTGAAGCCTACATGAAATAAAAAGGGAACGAAAGAAGAGATCCATTCCCCTGTGTTGCAAAGGACCTCTGGTCTTCCTCATGACCTTTGGGCATTAGTCTTCTAGCCCTGTCAAGCTACCAGTTCAGACTCTTTGGCTTTCTGACACAGCTGCACACCAGTCATTCCGTGGCGAGCTTCCAGGCCTCGACCTTTGATGGCCACTGAATGCTTCAGCTCACTATCCTATAGACCAGCAGTTTGGACCGCTCTTCCTCTGATTCCACAGATAGCTAGTGGGACTCTTTCCCTTCTGATCCTGTAAGCCTTCCTAACATAGTCTTCCTCTAGTGAATCCTAACACACCTTGTCAAATCCAACCCTCAGGAAGAAGGTCACTCATTCCCTGTAGGTTCCTTTCAGTCTCAGTGCAGAAGTGAAACTCTTCATTTCTTATAGCAGCACAAAATTTTCATGTGAAGAATTCCACATGTGGTAGACTTAAAAACGGGCTGAGGTGGGGAAGGACAGCAGCGAGTATGCTATCACAGTGACATCAAGGCTTTCAAATAGAACATCTTCTAGCCCTGATCTTAATCTTTACTGGTTGGGTTTTGTTCTGGTTGCTTCATGTCATGCGGCCCTCAGCTCTGTTCCACTTCTAATTCCCAAATCCTCTTTTTATTTTCCTCTGTTGTGTTATCCTTTCCCTTAAGACCTTTAAGGAGGAGCTCTGTGCTCTGCTTTAGCAAAGAGGTTGTGGTGTCTGCAGGTTCGGGGTGATTCAAGCTCCCACCAGGATGATCGAGGTTGTTTGCAACAACCACCTGGGGAAGAAAGTCCGTGTTAAGTACAACACCGATGACACCATCGGGGACCTTAAGAAACTGATCGCGGCCCAAACTGGCACCCGTTGGAACAAGATCGTTCTTAAGAACTGGTACACAATTTTTAAGGACCATGTGTCTCTTGGGGACTATGAAATCCACAACGGGATGAACTTGGAGCTTTATTACCAATAAAGCAGAACTCCTCCCCCTTGTCCTGCCCTCTTCTTCCCCCTCCCCCCTCACACTCGTTGGATGCCTGTTTTTAAAAACTCACATTAATAAAAACATAGATGTTGCTTAAAAAACAAAAAAAAGACCCTTAAGGAGAATTTTCTCCTTCATTCATGCAGGCTATGCTGCACCATGTTTTGTTGCCTTGCCTCATCCCTCCAAATGTTTTGCCTTCTTTCCTAAGCAGTAAAATGTTGTTGCAAACAATGCCATTTTCCTCAAGGAGAATTCTAAAGAAAGTCTAATGTCTAATAATAATAATAGTTTGCTTGCATTACATAGAAGAGTCACAGTGTATGAAAACTTTCAGATAGAAAAAGTAACTTTAAAAGAAAATCTTTTTGTGGTCTGACAATGACCTTACCTGTCTCCAGAGGTAGACAAATAGGATGAGACTGAGCGCTACCTACTGCGCTAATGGGGCACCTTGGTAGACAAATAGTAAAAGGTTAGTTTAAGGTTTATACTTAGGGTTATGCTTTGAGCTACACAGGGGTGAGTCAAAGAAATCTAATGAAAACAGAAGACCCAGAATAATCCATACAGATACAGATATAGATATTGATATAGATATAGACATAGATAGATAGATAGATGATAGATAGATAGATAGATAGATAGATAGATAGATAGATAGATAGGAAAGACATGAAGGATTGACACCACCTGACCTCAAGGCTTATCATTAGCAACAGTGATGAGCACGATGTGGTTCTGAAGAAAGGAAAGAAATGCGTCCCTCAGTAGAACAGAATAGAAAGCCTAGAAATTGTTCAGTAGAACAGAATAGAAAGCCTAGAAATTGTTCAGTAGAACAGAATAGAAAGAACATTATATATTAAGAAAGGACACAATAGCAAGAAAATAAAATAATGGCAATCACTTATACACCTAATAAGAGATCAACAGAAAGTCCCTTCTCCATCTCCCTGAATCCCAGCACCCAATCCGGATTCAGCCGCTGCTGGCTGACCGCAGTGTTGTGCCAGGCATCCAGTATGCTGTTTGCTTTAGTTCAACACAAGAATTTTAACTTAAATGTTATACACAAAGAGGCCAAGTAACTCGTGTGAATCCACCCACCAAAAGAATGGGAGAAAGAGTGAATGGCCATCAGGTGAGAAGACCAGCGCTCGAGTATCTCCATGCTACTGTTCCGCGTTGCGGAACCCATGCACAGCCCACCGTCTCCAGGCTAGAACACACACATGTGCCATGTTTCTGCTTATTATGGCGGTTATTAAGGGCGAAGTGGTGAGATAAATCCCTTTAATATGGCAACTCAATGTTTCAACATACAGAGAATCCTGAGTCAATCATAGTGGTTGCATACAAAAGAAATTAACTCCTCTCTCCTATCTGCATGTAGAATGGAACTTTGGGCTCTGTTTATTTTCTAAATTCAGAACAGAAGTCCAATCATACAGTCCCGTCAAAGGCAACCGATGCTATAGGATTTATATGCAACTTACCAACATACATTTAATGTGCAATCTGCATAGTTCACAGGAGCTGTGAGTATTGAGGGTGGGAGGGGCTGAGACACGCCCAAGACTCGTTTCCCATTTACAGCACGTTTAGAGACAAAAAGTGTGCTTAGGCTAGGCACAGTGTCACACATCTGTCATTCTAGCTGTTCAAGAGGATGAGGTAGGAGGGTCACAAGTGTAAGGGCAGCCTAGGCAACTTGTAAGATCCCATCTCTAAATTTAAAAAATCACTGTAAGGCGCGCGTGCGGGCTCTTCGGAGCAGCCGGGTGAAGGCATCCAGCATGGCCCGGTCTTCGCAGGTGATTTCAGGCGCTTTGCCGAGCTCAACTAGGAGCCGTCGCAGTGCTGCTGCTGCGCCTGGGCCGGAACGTGGCCAGTGCTCCGGGCGCGGGTTTCTTCCCTGGAGACGGAGCTCCGTTTCGTAGATGTTTGTTGTCGTCCGAAGTAAAAGGGGCCTGCGTCCATTCCGCGCCTGAGCCGCGGCCTCCGACAGCCCTGTCTCTTTCAGGTGTTTGAGCCATCTTCGTGGCACGTGATGGCACATGGATGCGCCCGTAGTAACGGGAGACGCCGCCTCCCGGGTACCGTGTGAGCGTCGAGGACTGTCCTCGCCGTGTCCGGGACGTCAGGCGCGTCGTGTGTCGCCTCCGGGAGCCTCTGCCGGTCTGAAGTAGTCCGGTGAGCATCTTCAGCCGCGCCACTTGCCCTGCTGTGTGAAGCCTCGGCAGCTCCTGCCTGGCACAGCGGAAGGGCGTAGCCACATCCCGCGGAAGAAGGGCGTGAGATATGTTTTCAAAATTTGCAGGAGGGGAAGGGGATATACAGAGTTAAGATGTGCAGTGACATGAGTCGTAAGTTTACTGTACCGAGAGAGCAAGGAACAAAGAACAGAGTATAAGGAAACTTCTTCCTTGTTACTCCAGCAAGCTGGAGACTAGGTAGTAGCAGATTCTTGGAGGCAGCGCCCTGTCTGCTCTTTGTTCCTTTACCTGGGAAGTTACCAGTTGATACGTAAAACAGTTGGTGAATGCCGGAAGGCAATATAGATGGCAGTTGGTTTCCACCAAATTATTTATGCACAAATGGGAGAAGTTTCCCTGGCTCCAGGCTCACTTGGAGAAAGACATATCTCTGTGAGACATCTGTAACTATTCACCGGGTCTTGTTTCTTTCTTTTGGCACTGACTCAACATACCACAAAGATGTGCGGTGTCCAAGTACCAACTCCCAGCAACGACTGTAATCGCTGTGTACAACAAACACATACTAAAAAAATAAATAAATAAAAGTACCTAAAAAAAAAATCATTATAAAGGGTGGGAATGTCACTCAGTGGTACACTGCTTGTTTAGCTTGCTGAAGGCCCTAAGTTCAATTCCCACTATCACAGTCTTTTAAAGATAGTGGAATAGGATAGATGTTCAAATCAGGAAGAAAAAAAAATATTGGAGGGGTTTAAAGGAAACACAAATTTCTTGAAGTTGGAACAGTTAGTAAAGTCTTAGCACAGGACTACAGGAGCACTGAAAGGGAAGAGAGTCCGTGAGAGGAGCCCCTGCCTCTGTCTCATCAGAGCCATGAGAAGGGAAGCACAGAGGCGGGAGCAGAACAAGATGGAAAGCAGAGTTGCCAATGCAAATCCACAGCACGCGAGATGCGTCTGAGCTCCTAGCCTCAAAAGTAGCAGCAGGATTGGGAAGCCAGAAGATCCAGAAGTGCGTGGAGATGGCACTGGCATGCTCCAGCTGTCAGTGGGAAAGTAGAGGAGTCTAACTCTCCAGAGGAAAGCTGGGGACAAGGCAGAATAACCTGTGCTAGTGTTTCCAAGGCAGTCTATGGTCTCAGTGTTGCATTTAACGCTGTAGGAGAACCACCGGAGGTCACCATCACAGCAAGCCCAGCTGGTAGTTGGGTACCCTAGAATCATTGTCACTCATTTTTATAGACAGAAACGGAGCCTGAGTTTCGGTAATTTCCCCAAAATGTTCAACTGCTGAGCTAATGGTGCCGCTAACATTGGAAACTGTACTCTTTGACTCCAAGTTCACACTCTTCAGTAGGACATTCTGCACAGCTAGAGGCCTAGTGACCACCAGGAACACCAGGAGGCTGACCAGGTGACTGTCTTCAGCTGCAGCTCAGTGGGAGGGTGCCAAGCCAGAGAAGCTGGGGAGGCTAGAATGACAGAGCACTTCAGCACCCGGCAGGCCCCTACCTGTCCCCAGCCGGGTGCCAGCATGGTCCCTCTGCTAAGAGCACATGTGAACTAGAGGGTTGAACCGCTGCATAAAGCTCATCAGGATCCCCTCTGTCTGTCTTCTCTCATCTCCTCATCCTGAGAAAACTCACTCGTTCTCCCACCCAGCCCTGTGCATTTTGGAAACAGTCACCCCCCTCTGTCAAATCCCAGACTGGCTCCGCTGAAGAGCAGAGCTCAGAACAGGGCAACGTGGTGTGGGCAGTAGCCCACAAGACGAGACCCAGCCATACCCAGCCATGGTGAAGTGGGAACGGCTTTCCTCAACTCCCTGTTGGGACTTTCCTCTCCTCCCCCCACAGTGCACACAGTGAGCCAGTGTATTTGGGGACAGTGGGTGTCAAGCGTGCATGCCCACTTCTTCCTTTATAATCCCTTAAACAAAATAGTCCTTTGGGAAAGGATGTGATTAACTCAATTACTTTAATATTTAAATGGTTGACAGTGGCTTTACATAATCAGTAGGTAATGCACTCAACACAAATTCTGACTTAGGCCAAGGGAATAAAGCAAGCTCCACCTACAAATGTGTACAAGCTGAGGCAAGGAAGATTGCTTAATGAAAGGGACTTTTAAATTAGAGAGTCCTTGAATACGCAGCTTCAATCTATCCAGCCCATCAAACCAATTTCAAGTGTTGCTTTAGGAAAAAATGACATATAGAAAGGTAGTCATCCATCATTTTGTGTCAACATAAAATTTCATCATCTCATTTTTTTTTTTTTGTCTTTTAGAGACAGGGTCTTACTGTGCAGTTCAGGCTGGCCTTAAGCTCACTTTGTAGCTCAGGCTGGTCTCGAACTCATAACAATCCTCCTGCCTCAGCCTCCCGAGTGCTGGGATTACAGGCGTGCGCCACCACGCCCGGCTTCATCATCTCAGTTTATACTGAGCATCTCAAAAATCCTGAGCAGAGGATTGACTCTGTGGAAACCATGATTTAAGATTGTTCTGGCAGAAAATATGGTCCCTGACTTTGACTATACTACCTACTTTGGAAGACGGTACTGAAGCATACTGATTGGATAAATTTTTGTGCGCATAACTTATATTCTGAGTAACTATTTTAAAGATAACAATATGCAGTGTATTGCCTACTGCTCTTCTTCCAGTATTGTGTCAGGAAATATTATTCTACTTCTTTCCAGTGAAATAAAACATTAACATTTAATTAATGATGTTATTGAGTATTAAAAGTAGTCAAAGAGAAATTTGTTAAACCTGTACTCTAAAAATTACCCAAGCACAGCACAAGGAGATAAAAGGATGAAACAAAAGAGACCAAAGGGGGTCACATGGAGTATGCAGCCTCAAGACCTGACCCACAAGGAAGCAAAGCCTCAGGAGACCAGAAGAGCTACCTCAGGAAAAAGAGAGCAGCTCAAGGAATAAAGCCTGAGGGCTTTTCAGAAGTTATAAAAGGAACCTAGTTTGAAGGACCCAAAAAGGAAAAATAGAAGGCCACAATTAGTTGCAATATAGACAAACTTCAGAATGCCAAAGACAGTAGGTCATAAAACCTACCACTGGTTTGATTTCTGGTGAGGGCTCTCTCTTCCTCGGTTAGAGAAAGTCACCCTCTCTCTGTATCCCAACAGGGTGGAGAGCAAGCAAGACGGATAGAGAAGTAGAGGGAGCAGATGTTCTGGCACCTCATAAGGGCACTAACACAGTAAGTTGGGGCCCCATCCTCAGGAACTCATCTGATCTTAATATGACCTTTTAGATCTTGTATCTAAATTTAGTCACATTGGGTATTTAGGTCTTCATTGCATGAGCACATGCTTCCATTGATAGCAAGACAACAATAAGGCAATATGACACATTAAACCTTCGGAGCAGCTGGGTGCTTCCCCAGCTTGTGCATCCCCACTACCAAAAAAAAAAAAAAAAAAAGGAGTACAAGTAAGTAAAAATTGAGAAAAAAAAAAACCACCAAAAATCAATTATCTATGAAAATAGATACAGGAAAAACAAAATATATCTTTCAGAAATAGAAAATACAGTAAGATAAAATTAATAAATACAACAGAAAATAAATAAATCCAAAGTCTTTTTTTTTTTTAAAAAAAAGTTAGCAAACTAACAAATCCAATAACATTGGGTGATATTTATCATTAAAAAAGCAAGCAGGAAAAAGCAAAACAGAAAACCATCACAATATTAGGTAGGAAAAGGCAACTGTAGAAACTGCAGAGCTTAAGACAGTCTTAAGAGAATATTAGGGTTAAGTTTATATCAGTAAATTCAAAACTTTAAATTACATAACACATACCATTATTTTTTTTGTGGCAGGCTCAGCCCACTGTAAGGGCAGAGCTGGCCCTGCACGTGGCACCGGGCATGAACCAAACCGCGGTCCCTGCACACTTGCTTAAGCTTGCCTAAGCAGGCGCTTTAGACCGCTGAGCTATCTCACTGACCCCTGTAGCATACATTAACATTTATTTTATAAGATTCTACCCTCAAATCTCTGTTGAAAAGAAAGAGCCATCCTGAATGTTCTTAACTGTTCAGAGAAATATCGATGACTACAAGTTATTATGCACATAAAACAGAGCCAAGCAAAACACGGACATCAGGCCATTCTGTCATCTCGTACAGACAAAAGGAACTCAGCTTTATCCTTAAATTATCTAGCATGTAGAAAAAGAGGGAAAACCCTTGAGTCCTATTAAGAGTTTCACATAACCAAGATACCAAAGCTTGGAAAAGCTGAAGGAAAAACTTCAAGCAAATCTTAGTCAAAACCATACATTTGTGGAAAAATCCTATAAAATTGGATCAACTTAGAGTATGAGAAAAGAACATAATACATTATAGGCAAGCTTGGCTCATCCCAAGAATGCAAGATTGTTAACATAAAATTCATACAATTCACACTGCAACCATGTTAAGGGAGTGAGAAAAATCTCATCATATATATATATATATATATATATATATATATATATATATATATGTATGATAAAATTAAACACATATCCACAAATAAAGCTTAGCAAACTACTTATACTGTATAAAGAAATACCCTTCCCCAGATAGGCTTGGTGATACACATATATAATCGAGTATTCACTCGGGAGGCTGAGTCAGGAAGTTTGTTTTGAGGTCAAGGCCAGCCTGGACTATGTATCAAGAGTTAAACAAAAAGAAAACATCTTTCCTCAAGGAAAATGTGTCTTAAAAAACTTGAGGAGTAAACATCAAATTTAAATATGAAACTTTGAAACCTTTCCCCTTAAGAGAAGTAAGCACAGTACTCACTATTAACTGCTGTTACCAGCTTGGTCCAGCATTGTTTTGGACATCCTATACTGCACAGGTAACTGACTACAAGAAGAAAAGATATATGAGGCTTAGAAGTACAGGGAAAAAAAAATTGTTAGCCTGTAATGATATCACAGTCTCAACACTCTGGGAGACCGAGACACCAGGAGCGTGAGTTTGAACCCAGCTGAGGCAATTTAGCCAATTAGCAAGATTCTGCCTCAAAATAAGAAACAAAGGGCTATGTATGTAGCTCAGTGTAAAGGCCCTAGATTCAATTCCTTTAACAAAGAAAAGGAGGAAAGTGGGAGAGAGGAGGAAGAGGCAAGGAAGGAGAAAGGAGGGAGCAGGAGAAGGAAGAAGAGAGGAAAAGGAAGAAGAGGAAGACGTAGGAGAATTGCCACCTGTAGGTCAGGTGCTTATCTATGTAGGAAGCAATGTACAGATTAACCATTAAAGTCACTGCGAAGTTCGTAGCATAACTGGATGGACAGTAAATCAGTGCTAAATAGTCTTCCACACCATCCACACAAGAAACCCTGTGCCGGGTGTTTACAGCAGGTGTATTCACCACTGGTAAGAAGGAAATGTCCAAGAGGTCCTTCTGCACGTTAACTGATAAACCGTAGGGCCGGCCAAATAGCTCAGCAGATTAAAGCTCTTGCATGCAGATACAGGGGCTGAGGGTTTGATCTCCAGGCACCCCTGGGGTGCGCTGAGACAGCAATTGAAACTGGGCGTGGTGGCACGTACCTGTAATCCCAGCTCTTGAGAGGCTGTCAACAGATGGATCACAACAAGCCTGAGACCCTGAACACCCTGTAAACCTTTCCCTAAAATACAAAAACAAAAAAACTGATAACCATGGGACAGATAGTAGAATCTTATCCAGCACTGAAAAGCAAGGAGCGATCAAACCATGAAAAGACGAGGAGAAATCGCAAATGCACATTACTAAGTGAAGAAAGCCTGTCTGAAAGAGCTACATGCGGTATGACTCTAACTATGCAACATTCTGGCAAAGGCAGAATGAACTATGGAGACAGGAACAAGATGAGTTGCTGGGACAGGGAAGGCAGAGCCTGAAAGACAGCGAATCTGCCCTGCATGATCTGTGGTGGCAAATACCTGGCATCTTTCCCATCCAGGCCAAGCCCCTAGTGTACACCACCAAGAGTGAACCCTACATGGACACTGACCGTTGGTGCTGGCAGTATGGAGGTCCATTCCTTCATGATAGCAAATGCGCCAGTCTTTTTTTTTTATTTATTTTATTGAAGAACAAATAGCAATGAGACCGTTTCAAGACAAATTAACGGGACAGATTCGATAAATTAATACATTGCAAACTGTTTTCGTATCATACAAGGTGCATACATGATATTATACTTACAGACATTATTATAGCAGATGTTCTAATAAGTGAATTAAGAGAATGTAACTGTTTATTTATCTTATATTTTATACCTAAATTATATCACAGATTCAACAATAATACTTTCTACCTTGTTATTTTCCTAGTGGTTGTCCATAGTACTAGAAGCCGACATAATATCCTGTCCAACCACCATTAGTGCAAACATTTCTTCTCATAGAATTATGCAGATGCACAGCATATTTATCCTAACTGTACTGTTTATACACACACGTCATGGTTCTTCCTTTGTATACCCCTTTTTTTGTCTATATCTGTCAAAGATGGGCACTCCATTGTCATTAAACCAATTTAGGTGCCTGAACTCTGCGACACAATCCAATATAGTCCAGCATTCCACAATAATAGTGACTTATCTGAAGAAGTTGTTGACTGTAGCCATTTACAGCTCAACTTATTATTATGGCCCCACATTATATACCTCATTTTTATACTTTTCTGCTGGTTGGTTAAGACCTAGGTAGAACAATACCTATATACCAAAAGATGTAGCTTTTGTTTCTGATGAGGTCAGTGAAGTCCCCTCAGGGTTTATCTTATAATCCTATGCCTTACTCTGTAGATCCTTTGTCTGTGTCATTCATGTGGATGAGTCATGGCCAATGTTTGACCAGCTTGCTCTCTGTGGGAGCCTGAGAGAAAGTTTTCTCTCCATGTGACTCTCTCCCCAGGCACACTATAAATCATCAATCTCTTTCATCTGTGGCTCCATAATTTCCTTGTTCAGAAAATTTGGGGCACAACTGAGTTCCATGATGCTACAGTACAGGTTCACCTGTGTGCTGTGTCTTTGCTGACCTTGAAATGCTAGGGCCAAAATGTTGGCTGGCCTTGGGGCTCTTCTATTTCTACAGTTTTGATCTGTGAACTTAGGTTGTTAACCATCCAGAAGAAAAGCTGATTAGTACCCTGCAGCATATGCTGTTCAGTTTGCCCTAACTATCAGACTCAATTGTTTTTATTTTTTGTCGTACATATCTATTTGTATTTCTTCTTTTGACTTCTTATACTAGGGAGACTATACAATATTTGCACATGTGTGTCTGGTTTGTTTCACTTATGAGTATATGTCCAAGTGGCATCCACTTCATTATAAATGCTTAAGTTTATCATTCTTTATAGCTGAGTAATACTCCATTATATAGAAATACCACATCTTTTTCAACCATTCCTCATGTGATGGACATCTTGGTTGTTTCCAAGA
>PVKA01033662.1:0-24168 GCA_004027165.1 Ctenomys sociabilis
GAGAAGGTACACAGAGCACCTGCACAGAGCAGGCACTCGGAGAAGGTACACAGAGCACCTGCACAGAGCAGGCACTCGGAGAAGGTACACAGAGCACCTGCACAGAGCAGGTACTCAGAGAAGGCTGGGGAAATTTGACCTGCTTCCTTCACTCTTGCTGTACCAAAGTCCCTTCCTAGGGTCTGAGAAGTCAAAGGGAAGCTGTGCTGATGCCCCCCCATAGGAGGGGAGAGAGTCACGTGTTTCTGTGACACAGGAATTGGGCTGCAATGTTAATGTGGCCTAGTGTAAGCCTGTTAGACAGCAGGCATGAAAAACAGCAAAGCTGCAGAAGAAAGCACTGTGAACTGAGGCTTAAAGAGTAACTTGAACTCTGAGGATGAGGAAAGGGAAGAGAATATTCCAGATAAAAGCTGAGCATCAGGAACTTTGGGGGGGAGACAATAGAGCGATTTTTCTGTCACTGATGTTTATCTTTTGTCTGGGTCACTTGTCACTGTGTTTGCAGAAATCCCTCCTTTAATCCAGCTGAAGAACTTTTCTTAGACTATTGTGAAGTGAGTTGTGTTTGATATTGAGTCCGTTGCTTGACAAACCCTATCTTTCTTTTTATTCAATCAATGCCTTTCTAGGTTTTCTGACTACCTGCAATGTAATGGCATGTGACTGGTCACGCAATTTCCAGCTCTGGGGCCCTCCCCAAGGTCGCTCATTAGAGTAGATTTGAGAGCAAGCCAGAAAGTGCAACACTTCCGATTCTCCTGTCACACACACCTGACTGCAGCTCTGGCCCTCAGAGGCGTTCTCACCCACACTTGGGTGAGAAGTCCCCCAAGTACCTATCATCAGGGTGACCCCCAGCCGGCACCATGGAGATTCTGATCTCCAAGGTGCAAGGGGCAGAATTCCTATTCTGTCCCTCAGTGGTACCAAGACAGGCAAGGCTAAGAAACACAACACATTAGAACGACTGTGTGCTGTGGGTTAAAGGGAAACACCAAGTCGTGGGTCTACCCTTCGCTAGCTGTGTGATTTGGGTGTGTAAACCACTTCCTGCCTCCAAAGTCACTCATGCCCTTAGGACAGTTTGGTCCCCTCTCTAAAACATACTCCCCAGGACTGGGGCAAGGACAGACGCTCTAAGGAGCTGGCCAATGTGATGGCGGTGTTGTCCCCCTCACACTCAGCATGCCCTGAAGTTCTTAGGTCCCCTGGATAAGAGTCAGGGTGACACAGTGAGATGCCACCAAAGCTCACCCCTCTGAGAAAGGTCGTAGAGTTACTGAAGGAAGGGAAACTGTGTTCCTGGGCTGGCAGTGCCCCTGCTGCCCCTCAGAAGTTAAAATGGGCCCCACAGCTATGATTGAGTCAGCACGCAGAACTAGTCAGTCCTTTAAAAATAGCAAGATATTCTGGCTGAGCCACAGGAAAATAAAGTTTCTAGTCTGACATACAATCCCATGCTTGCAATGAAATAAGGGGCACTCTTTTATTTCCTGTACCTCAGCTAGATGATGGTAAGTCTCAAATAACTTGGCCTTGACTTGCTCAGCTCCAGAATAGCTTCTTTCATGGACAGCCACCAAGAATGCCAGTGGACACAAGGGCCTAAGGTCAGGAGCCATGAGATTTGGGGTGTGTCTGGACATTGGGTGTGTCTCTGCAGGCACTACCAGCACCCTGATCCCCCTAAAACTGTGCCACTCTGAATACATAGTAACAAACTACTATACATTGTTTAAATCTCCAAAGTCTCACTCAAACATGGGCAGAACCAAGATGCCTAAAATGGAAGCCGAGCCAGTGCGCCACAGTGGTGGCAGTGTAGCGAGCCCTGGCTTCCCCTCCTCACCCAGGAAGGCCCCTGTGCTAAAGTCAGGACTTCTGTCAAGGAGCAAATACCCCGCAGGAAGTAAGGAGACAGCTGAGTGCCTCACGGAGTACATCTGTTCATTAAGGTTGTGACAGTGGACAGAAGCCCTGGATCTCAGCATCTGTAATACCTTGCTAAAAATAATTCGCTTCCTTAACAAATTCTTTTCAAACATCTGAAGATAGCTTCAATATTTTCTAGGACAAACTAAAATTGTAGGAAAAATATCTTGTCATAATATTTAAGATTTCCCAAATATCTATGACTCACTCCTTAATATAAAAACAACTATTATGTTACTGAAACCTTTTAAAGTAATTGGAATGCCATAGAAGGACTTCTATGCAATAGGGTGGTTCAGCTTCTGCATTAACTAATATATTAAATTTAAAAATAAAAGGCTACTATTAGATTTTTTTTTGCAGTACCAAGGATCAAACTCAAGACCTTGCACTTGCCAGGCAGGCACTTAGGCCACTGAGCTATATCCCTGGCCCTCCCATTTATTAGACTCTAATCACAGCACATCGCATGAGTCTACCTGGCTAAATCTCCTATTGCATGCACGTTATTGTTCCCACTTCACAGATAAAGGAGTTAAGCCACAAAGAGAATAAGTAGATCACTCGGGGTCACCCAGATGCCCAAGCCCCCTTTTCCCCCCTCCCGCTCTGGCCATTAACCTCAAAGGCTGCTGCCCCCTGCTCGTCTATAATTCCAGCTCCCCCTCTTGACTGCCTTTAATTTCTCTCAGACCTGGGAAGCTTTCTAAGACCCATGGGTGGCAATTCACCATCCTTGTGTCTCTGTACTGTAGTGCCTTGGTCATTTATGTCCAAATATGTGAATGTTCTTCTCAGCTAAGGAAACAGAACCATGATTGCCATTTGTACTTCTAATGCCACTTTTACTGTTTCCTGTGCCCTGAATGCCTCTAAATGGTGCTTACTACTCAGGAACAAGGGTAAAGGACAACTAGGAATTAAGGCTTTTGAAAGACTGTCCAATTATGGGGCAGGTTGGGTGATAGGAGCAACTCTTCATTTCAGTGACACCTTATATCTCTGTTGGCCTGTTCTCAGCAACTCAAGCCCGCCACATGTGCTATCTCATTAATCTTCATCCCACCCCTTGCTGGCCAGAGGAGGTCACACATCTGACACTTTCAGCTAAGTGGCGTGGGAGAGGAGAAGGGATGAGGAGAAGGCAAGGACTTCACCAGCATCAGGCACACACAAGTGGCCGAGTGACATGCTACATTTCTTGGTACTTCACGCTGACACCATCTACCAAAGTCAAAAGGTTTGGGAGATCAACTCAGTGAGTCACGTGGAGAAACCCAGGCTCAGCTCTGCATGGCACCCTCTGCCCTGAGTGGAACAGAGAGGCAGGCCCTGTGCTTCCCTCCTTTGTGTCCTTCCTTCCATGTTTGCCTTGTCTGAAATGTATTGATTGGTTAGTTTTTTCCTAACCTGCCACTTGCTCCATTTTTAAATCTTAAAGCTGTCCTAAGAGAAAGAGAGACAAGGATTTGGATAAGACTTTTGCAGTAGTCTTATAGTATTCCCATTTCAAGTATTCTCTTCATTAACAGAAATTTTTTGCACCTTCTATTTTATTTTTTTATTTGTTGATACAGGATCTCGATATGCAGCTTGGACTCATAGCGATCCTCCTGTTAGCCTCCAAAGCACTGGGATTATAGGTATGCATTACCAGGCCCAGTTTTGGTGGCTGGCCCAGAATGCCTGGGGTTCCAGGGCAGCACAGCATGCAGTACTGGGGATCGAACTCCGGTCCTTATGCTTGCTAAATTGATGAGAATTTCATTTCCTGGACTCAAGAAGTGTTGAGTAACTGATTATCAAAAGTATTTTTTAATTCATTTTGGTTTTGTGGTCCTGGAGATTGAACCTTGGGTCTTCAGACTGAGCTACAGCCCCAGTCTCTTTTGTTTAAACACAGAGTCAGTGTAAGTCACTAACTTGCCCAGAGTCAGCTTGAACAAGACACTCCTACCTCAGCTTCCCACAGTGCTGGGATTACCTATGTGCACCACCATGCCTGGCTGGATATTAATACTTAACATTATTTTTCCTGCGGATTTTAAAGTGAATTTTCAAGTAACCTTGTGATCCTGTGAGAATGGGGTTTGTTTGTTTTTCTTTTTCTTTTTTTTTTTTTTTTTTTTTTTTTTTTTGTGGTGCTAGGGATTGAGAGAGTGGATTTAATGAAGGCAAAATAGTTCACACGCAAATGTCAGGGACAGGCACAGCGTGGTTGGCACTCCCCTGGCTCTCTCAAGTATTTTCCCTGGCAGCCTTCCCTGGTGTCCCACGTAGATTCCCCAGCTTCTGGGCTGCAGCTTGGCTCCTGAGTGCCTAGTCTCGTGAGGCTGGCTCTGCAGCTCTCTGGCCCATGGGTCTCAGTGTCTCTTCTCCTCTCAGCAGAGCCTCACCGCTGCCAGGTATAGGCCACGCTCTTCAGAGCACCTGGATCTGGCACAGCCACTGGTCAGGATGAGAACAGATCCCTGGGAGATATGGGCCATTTTCATTTTCTCAAGGTACACACAAGCACACTTCCTCCTCGACCTGAGGCGCCCTCCCACCCCATCACCCCGACCCTGTGCTTTTCATAGGCCATAGTACCCAGACTGAAGGAGCTAGAGCGGCCCAAAGTTTCACTTGTGTAAAGCTTGCACTGCACTCTGGGAAAGAAGCTGTTCTCGGACAGAACCTTATATAGACATTGGATTCATGAGTTACTGGACCATTTCCATGTTGGAGAGGTTCCACTGGAATGTGAAGGCTGTTTCCCTGTTCACCTAAGGAGCGCTTTAGTCCAAGCCACCAGCAGACCCCCAGTACAAAACTGTGGAACGCTACAGTAGGCAGAGGGCAGACCCAGCATGTTTCCTTCTCACCCTCCTTCTCCACCTCCCTCCTCCTTTCTCATCACTTCTCACCTTGCAAACATCCCTCCATAACTTGAGTTAGGGATGCTCCTTCAATATGATCATTTTCTAAAGGGATTACTTTTACCTATGTGTAAATTATACGACTCTTGTTGGTGTGTAAAACCACATAAAATAGTTCCTACTTCCCAGAGTAGTGAAGATTCTGGAGCCTTCATAGGACCCTGGAGACCCCACCACAGAAAATGCACTGTGAAAGTCACCCGCTGGTGCTGGTGCCTTTAGAGTCCACTACCTATGTTAGAGGTTGCATTGGCCACCCCCACTAACACTGCGCCTCAGACCTTCTTTGGGGCCCAGCTCTTCTCTCCATGTCCCTCACCCTGTTTTCTGGCACAGAAGCAATACTGCGCAGCCCAAACCCTCCTCCCTCTAGCTGGGTGGGTGGCCAGTCCAGTCCCCGAGGGTCTCCTCACTGTCAGCATCCCTGGCTCTGGCAGCTCAGCCCTCACGGACTGTGGGACAGGTGAAGAATGCGCTGGGGAGCAGAAACCAAACAAAACCGTCCCCCGGACAGTGAGCAGTTGTACTTGGAATGCCGCGCAGCAGCTGCAGTGCTGGCTCACTCGCGCTGTACAGTAAAGTACAGGAGGGGGCGGGTCGCGCCCTCCGCAAGAGTCGGCCTCCACGGGGAATCTCTCTTCTGTTTAATTTTCCCTTTGCTGACTCCAAACATGAAAATAAGAACCCTAATGACAGCGCAGCCCCTACAAATGCGTCACTGTGATGACAGAGGGTTGGCGGGAATGGTGACCGCACCAAAGTTTGACCACAACAGGCGGCGTCCTTTTAGGTCCAAAAGAACAGGAGGGAAGGACATTCGGCCCATAAGCACTGCCCACACTCACAGCAGCCTTAGGCCAGGACAGCTGGGGGCTGGGGGAAGATCTGCATGCGGCTGGTCCCAGGGGCTCTCTCTAGGTAGGTGGTCCCACCTAGGCAAAGAGGAAAGGCAGGCGGGCCTCTTCTGAGGAGCTCAGCTGCTTCCGGGCAATGCTGCTTCCCAAGGCCACATGCTTCTTTATATCCCCATAGGGATTACTTTGCTATGGAATGTAAGGAAGTGTGTGGCTTTGGCAAGTGCCTCTGCATGGCCCAGGGCCCACCCGGAGCACAGGCCTGAAGCCCCTGTCACCAGCCTTCAGTCTCCCTCACCTGCCAGCCAGGTCCTCCTGGCCCCCGGAGCTCTGCCATCCACCCACCCACCCCCCTTCTGGGATCCTCACTCCACGCAGCGCTTCAGGCCTTTGAGCCCCATCTGGGCCACCTCTCAGGTACCCTCTTCACACCCGCTAGGAGGAGAAGACATCCTTCTCAAAGGCTTCCCTGCACCCTGCCCGCCTCCTCTCCTCACTGCGTTCCTGAAGTGGGCTGTTTCGGCAACACAAATGGAAACACAATACCTTGATGAGTGACTGCGCTGAGGCTGTGTGGTGCTACCCCAGTCCTAAGCGATTTTACCATGGACGAAGGGCAGACACCTAAGGCCTAGAAAGACCCCGCAGCAGCGAGCGGCTGAACCCTGCTCCTGTGTCTCTGAACCCAGCTCTGCTCTTCTTCCCACCTGCTACACCCCTGCCCCAGAGCGCCCTGCCAAGCACAGTCGCTGGCAGAAGAGGTGAGACCACAGCTCCACCGACACTTTACCTGACTGAGGAAAGAGAATTTCAGCTTCCAACCCAGCCTGGGCAGGTTGGTGACTTAGTGATATCATGCATCAAAATAAAGAATGAAGAAATGGTTGGAAACATAGCAAACAGCAAAGCCCCTGGCTTCAATCCCTAGTGACACAAGAAAAAAGAAAGCAGCTCTCTCATCTCCTGCCCAAGTTCGTTTCTACCCCTGTCCTAACCCCTACAGTCTCAGCAGGGCTCTGAGTTCACTTCCAAAGAGCAACTGCCACAGAGCTCCGGAGGAAGGGAGCAGGATGGGGACACCCCCTTGCTGAGCCCCAGCCAGGAAGCCTCCAGGCCCAGAAGCCCAGCCTCCCCATTCTGAGGGTGAGTGATGAGACAAGACTGAGTTTCTGCCATATTTGTTAGCAGAGACACGAAAGGAAAAACACAGGGTTTGAAGACGTGAGGCGAGACGCACAGGAGGAGATGTAGAATGGAATGACCGCCTGGGGCAAGCACAGGGAAAAAGATAAAGACGGGCAGAGGAACACATGGCTATCTGCCGGGCAGAGGGCAGGGATTGGGGCGCCGTCCCGCAAACACAGCCTGTGGAGCACACAAGGCAGACTGTCCCCGCACAGGCTACAGACACCACTCACGGCCTCTTCCAGAGGTCACTGTAGTTCACACAAACACGCTCTCTTAGAGGAGGAGGAGGCAGAGCGAGGCAGGCAATGACTGCAGCTGAGACAGCCGCAGAGCCAGACGCGGAAGCACATGATTTATTTCTGTCCGAGACAGCCTTCCTCCTTGACAGAGCGCACTGGGCAGAGCCTGCGCACCTGCTTGGCTGGTGCACCTGTGGGCTCCTGGCAGCCCTTAGGGTCACATTAGCATCCTCCAGGGCATGGGACAGCCCTCCACGGCAAATATGGCCAGCCCAGAAGGTCCCTATGCTGAGGATGAAACACCCTGCCTTGATAGTGATGCTTTGAATAAACGAGGTGGCCAACACTAACGTATCAGGGCACCCTGTGTGCCAAAAGAAATCACTGCCCTGTGTTCTGTTGACCTTGGTCTTCATGTTTCGTAGGATAAGAGACGGCCTCGCGATTGTGCTCCTCGCCAGTGACACCCTTTCCTCTCCCTTCCCCTTTACTTTACTTTCCTTCTTCCTTCCCTTCCATTTCCATTTCCTAAATCATACCTGCTCCAAACACAGCTTTGTTTTTCCTGCCTGGGCATCAGATCTCCAACCCAGAGACTGGAGCTGTGTTGCTGGCCCAGCCTATTGCCGGGCAGAACAGACCAGGAGCAAAGAAGGGAGGGGACTGGGGGGGGGGAGGACTGGAATAGCAGCGTCTCAAGGGAAGAGCGGCCCTGAGTCAGGCTGGTCCTGCTGACCTCTGAGCCAGCCGGGTCTTCCAGGCCTGGTTTTAGAATGTGCCGCTGCCCGCTGCCTGCACTCTCCCTACCTGCCTGCCCCCCAGGAGCTGGAAGACAGAGCCCAGGGCAACAAATGCCAGAGGATGAGCTGCTGGCTGTGCTCCAAGACTCACTCTTCACTGGGGGGGAGCATGGAGCAGGCAAGACACCCCCCACAAAGGCGGGATGTGCACAGCAGAGGAAGCCCCCCCAGCATGCAGGAGTCTCCGCCCTGCCCACACGGAGCTCCCGAAGCCTCATGCCACGCTGCAGACCCTGCCTGCCCCCCACCCTCAGGGTGCATTCCCACCAAGCCTGTTCCCTGAGTGCGGCAGGCAGGGTTCTAGATGTCTTCTTTATTGTGGACAGATAGCTCCCCAGCTGTAGTCCACTGGCAGAACCTGCTGGGCAGGCGGAGTCACTTCCAGTGTCTCTGACCAGCTCTTTGGACGCTTGAGGGATGGATGGAAGCACCCGCACC
This sequence comes from Ctenomys sociabilis, assembly GCA_004027165.1. Lineage (NCBI taxonomy): Eukaryota > Metazoa > Chordata > Mammalia > Rodentia > Ctenomyidae > Ctenomys > Ctenomys sociabilis. The sequence continues at coordinate 8,373 of PVKA01033662.1, forward strand.
TGGGGGTTGGCATGGGGCTGAGGGGGGATGTTAGCAGGGCAGTCTGGGGTCCAGAGTGAAACTCTTGGCCTCAAAAGTGGTCAGAATGGACTGTCTCCGGGGTGCCACCCCTCTACCAGTGTCCCCTGTGCCCTCTATGGACCCAGGGCCCCTTCTTTTCCTTTGCCGTCATTAAGCCTTGAAACAAGCAGGTAAGCTGGGTGTAGGACACATAAATTGAGATTTACAAACCTATGGAGCTTGCTGAAAGCAACGAGCCATAAACTAAGAGATCCGAACTCAAATGACTGACTCCTCAGCCCCATACTCCTCTCGGGGTGACATTTCTCTTTATCCAAAATAGGAAAGGGGCAGACAGTGCCTCCCCCAGGGGCATGGGACTGGTTCCTAGAATCATCCCAACTAGCCTTCCTGCTCACCCCTCCCCACCCTGCTGCCATTTACTGTGCCTTCTTGAGGGCGGGGTCTCCCTAAGCCCCTCCCACTCCAGACACCCCACTTCCTCTGGAAGCAGGGAGGCACCCTCGGGACTGCTTCTGCCACTCCATGGGCCTCAAACCCATGAAGGGCAGCACGGCACAGGCTTGCTTTGCCAACATTTACTTTTCCTCGGTAAGGTCAGAGTGAAAGCTCTTGCGTGCTGCACTAGGCATCCCCAGGAGAATAAAGGATTTTCTCTTTCCCGGGAGAAGCTATTTAATCAGCTCCACCTACTTATCAAACCAAACGGAATGGATGGCTACTGCCAGGAGAAGCAAAAAGCAAATCCGCTGAAGTACATCCATGTAACAGAGGACCACAAACCACGAAAATTAATAAAGCACAGCTGCCCAACAATATGTATGAATCTTACAGGTGCCATTTTAAATGAAATTATCAACTCATAAAATATATTTTGTTTAGAAGTATATACATAAATGGTAAAAACTATAAAGAAAAACATTTAAATAATGTTTTAAAAGAAACATTAATGTAGTTATGTCTAGGGAAGACATAAAGAGGTAAATGAGAAAATTATTCAGAAAGCTGCCACAGTACAGTTCAGAACATTAAGAATTACTTTAAGGCAGGTAATTGTTCATGAGCATGACTTTGTCATTACATGTAATTACTTCAATTTATTTTCTTTATTGAATCTTTTTTCAAGTAGAAATAGCATGAATAAAATTATATAGAATATAGGCATGGAAAATGACAGAACTCTGTTAATATCCTTCTCCCATCTTCTAAAAGAAGTTTAACATCTTGAAGAACCATATGCATTTTGAACACACATTTATTACATACAGTCTTTTACAAACGTGTCGCACTTAAATTAAAAAACTTTACAAATAAAATGTGAGAAGGGCTGGTGAGATAGCTAGTGGACTAAGTGCCTGCTTAGGCAAGCACAGGGGCCAAGGTTCGATCCGTGGCATCACACTAACTCTGCCCCTGGGCGAACTGAGCTGACCACAGAGTCCAAGTGTGGTGGCACACGCCGGTAATCCCAGCACTAGGGAGGCTGAGAAAAGGAGGATCACTGCAAGTCCAAGCTACATAGTGAGACCCTGTGCAAATACATTTAAATAAATGAATAAATAACATAAGCTGTGAGGTAATCCAAGAATGTATACGAAAGTGTTAAATTTATTTTGGAAGAGCAAGGGTCATGGAATTCTGTCTGTTCCATAGTTTGTAATTCTAGGCCTCTTTTTTCCTTCATGATGTTTCTACTTGAAAACAAGTGTTAAAATGAAAGGTAGTAAACGGAAACCACGCAGTACAAAACACAAATTATATGTGGCTTGTATGGGCAGGGGTTGTGTACACACTAATGCCTGTGTGCTCTGTTTCAGGCCTGCGCAAGGGACAGCGACTCTCCTGTGTCTACCCTGGACACCTCAGCACTTCGTGAGGGAGCTGCCCCCTGCTCTGGCTGGTCAAACGGAACCAAGTCCGTCTTCCTGAGAGGTTTGGTCCCCTTCAACCAGCTACAGCAGGGCTGGCAATGCCCAGTCCTTGGAGAAATAGAAGAGATCCGCCTGTGGATGAAGTGACCTGCTAGAACTTTCCTTGTGAAAATAACTGTCACTGGGTCGTCCTACCTGCATGCTCCTGAGGAAGACAAAAGAGAGGCCTTGGGTTCAAAAGAGAGACAGGTGCACTCAGCACACAGGGCTTTCATACCCACAACTAGAGCCACTCACGTGTCCCTGACATGCACAGTGAGTAATAGCTTTGGCAGTGGAGTTCACGTGGCCCCAGCCAGCCAGGGGAAGACACTCAGACAGGGAAGGCAGGACTGGCAGTAGCCTAAGGGAGGAAACTGTGCACACAACTGTAGCACCATTCAATGGAGCAGCAAGTCAGAGCATGGCTGGCACCATGACACAGCTCTTACACACCCACCCAGCACACCTAGGACACACTCACCCCAGTTAACTTCAAAGCAACCCTTTGTCCCCTCACCTGCAAAGCTGAGACAATAACACCTTCCTCAAAGCAGCTGTAAGGTTTTTTTTTAATAATAGTTAAATATAAGCCCTCAAGAAATGGTAGCTGATGTTATTTTGCTGTTGTAAATGGCAGGAGCAAGAACAAGGCCTTGTCCAGAGGTGCGAGCACCTGGAAGGCGAAGGCCAAACTTGAAAAAATAGAAATACTCAAAAATTAAAACTTTATTTCACGTTACTTTTATTCCAACCATTAATTCTAAACAGGTGAAATATGCTCACCCTAGTCTACATTGTTAAAATATAACAAGTTTCCCTAGAAGCATATGGCATATATGTACAGACATTACTAAAGAACTATCTGGATTGTGTGTTCTCATTACCCAGTCTCTTACCACGTGTTCTTTGCATGGAAAGGCCACAGAGCGTGTATCCAAGGGCCAGCTCAGAGTGGACTCTGGAGATGTGCGCTGGAACTAGACTGCCTGGATGCCTATTTACCAGCTGTGCTGCTCTGCACAAGCTGAGTGACCTCTCTGGAACTGTGCCTTCTTAGCAGTAGGGTGGAAATATCGATAACAGTATCTACCTTGTAGGGTATTTGTGGAAATGAAATGAAAATGTATGTCCACCTAAAACATACTGATTACATAATAAGGTCTCAAGAGGTCTTATGTGTGGCAATGTTCCTGAACTGGCATTCTATAAAAACTTCTCAATAAACAAGCATCTGCCATGTTTATTCTAAGCACATACAATGGGGCAGTGCAACTTCTGGCTCAAGAACAATGTTCTTGCTCATTGGTTTAAATATAGCCAACAAGTTTAAGGGGAGGGAAGGCCACTTCTCCCTTCCTCCTCCTCAGTTGTGTGGTATGATGGCCCTCTCCAGGAGGTAGATGCCCACCTCCAGGGCGACCGAAGCAGGGTGATCTGGAAGCACAGTCATGGGGCTGTCACTTGGAAGACACCTGAGAGAACAGAAAGGTTAAACCACACGACAACACACAGCCTGGCCAGTACTGCCTACGCATACTTAACACGGGCAGTGCTGGGGTGAGGTTTTCCAGGGGAGGGCGGAGAGCAGCTCCATGAAGGTTAGAAGAATGATGGCAGGCACAGGCGAGAGAAGAGCAAGGGAGAGTCGCTCTCAAATGTGATATTTTCTGATTAAAATGCCTGCTAATACTGAACAGGACCGTGTAAGGCCAAATAATGCCTTCTTCTATGCTCTGGAGAAGCCAGCCAAGCTTCACTGGAGTTGGAGTGCACCCAGCCACCTCCACCAGCTGGAGGGCTGGCAAGGCAACTTGGGTAAGGAGTAGCACTTCTGCTACGTATTTGGGGAACATGAGGTATAAATTCCTGTCCAAACCCTTTGACCAATTTTTTTTTGTCTTGACAGTCTGGCCTTGAGCTCACTATGTAGCTGCTGGCCTAGAGTTATGGCAAGCATCCTGCCTCGGCCTCCCAAATGCTGGGATTATAGGTGTGTTGACCAAATCTTTGAGGCCCACAAGATGAAAGCGATTTTAGTTATAGCCTGCTTCCACAGTTAAGGTGACAGCCTGGCTTCTCCGGAGAACACTTTGAGTCTCGTGTTCATAACACCAGGGGGAGCACAAACACATTCCTATTCCCACTCACCACTGAAAAGACAGAATCTTTGAGAAAATGTACTTCCTGATAACAAATGTTCTTAATCCTTGTGGATGAAGTCCTACTAGTTCGAGCTCCGTATTTTTGTAAGAAATCAATCAAAATCAAAGACCCAGCCATGCTGCCTGAGCAGCTATACCTCGCCTGGCCACAGCCCCTCCTCCAGGAGAAATCCAGGCCAAGCCACCCAGTGGGCACATGGCTGCACTGCCACTGTGTCCCTTCAGGTGTATTCCTATATGATCATCATCACTGTGCCGGTAAGAGACAGTACAGGACATCACACTGGTCAGACGCAATGACCCTCGCCCCACCCCCACACAGGAGGCCATAGCACACAAGCGCAGCTAGAGCTTTTCTTCGGGAAATGCTCACGAGAATGGTGCTGGGCTTCTCTGCCTGGCAGACATATTTTTTTCTCTTTTGGTATTTAGGACAGAGTCTACAGGGTCTCCCTGCATAGATCAGACCCGTAGTGATCCTCCTGTTCACAGCATCCCAAGTGCTGTGATTCCAGGCAAGTGATACCACACCTAGTCTCAATCACTGCCATCCCAGCACACCCTGGAGGCAGGGTCCAGGAATCAAACTCCCAGCCAAGCAGGCACTTTAATCCACTGAGCTATTCAAAAGCACAGGAAGGGGCCGGGGAAACGGCTCAGTGGTATAAGCGCTTACCTGGAAAGCGCCAAGGGCCTGAGTTCAATCCTTGGTTCCGTTAAAAAAAAAAAAAAAAATTAAAGTTGGGCAAGAAAGCCGGGCGTGGTGGTGCTTGCCTGTAATCCCAGCACTTAGGAGGTTGAGGCAGGAGGATTGTTGTGAGTTTGAGACCAGCCTGAGCTACAAAGTGAGCTTAAGGCCAGCCTGAGCTGCATAGTGAGACCTTGTCTCAAAAAGATTAAAAAGAAAAAAAAAAAAAAAAAAAAAAAAGCACAGGAAGCTCCTGTTTGATGCAGGTCACAGGGGTGCTCTTCTGGTGATGGTTCCCCATGCTGGCAGGGCTGACCCACAACAGGCAGGGCCTGTGCTGCTGGCAGCAGCACATGCCAGCACATGCTCCTGAGAGTGTAGCGAATCATCAGGCACGTAGGGGACATTACTTCCCCTCTCCCCAGAATCCTCCCTTCTTTGACCATTCTCCTGAAGGGGGCCAGTCCCTACTCTAGCACCAGGTTTCCACAAGAACCTCTCACTGCTACCCACCACTGTCTCAGGCAACAATCCAGAGATGAGTCTAAGCTCCTGGTCAGCAAGAATAAGAACTAAATTTCCTCAGAGAGCCAACATGGAAAGATGGGAAGCTCCATAATGCTTCCTGGTATTTGCCACCAGTGATCATTAAGAGGGAAGAGTGCACACAAAGAAACCAAAGAGAAGAGATGGAAGCCCTACAGGGATTTCAGTCCCAGCCCTGGCTATTCCCAAGACCCCATTTCTACAGCCTGCACCCTGTCTACTTAAAGTCCTAACTCCTGAAGTCCCCACCTAGGAACTATCACAGCTCACAGGCTACCCAATAGAGACCCGTAGACGCTTACTGGATATCTAGAGACATACATTTTAGTCACAAAAAAAGCTAATGTGCTCCTATTGTTTTAAAATAGGGGCAGTGAAGGCCAAAGTATGACACGTGCATGTATAGATATGTCACAATAACCTATAATTCTGCATGATTAATATGCAATGATACAATAACACATGACTTACTGAGGAGAATATGGGACAAAAGCCAATGGCAAATATTTCCAGACAGTGGCTTTCTGCAGTCAGACTTTCTGAATTGTGCTGCATTTGCATGCATTACTTGTAGCACAAAAATAAGGAGCACAAATTTCCATTTTTCTCAAAACTATGTATGTACAACATTTGAATACCTGAAGCTTATGATGAAAAATAGCAACTTTCTGCCCTATTCCAGTTTTTAATGACTGAGCAGCATCTATATTTAAAACAAAAGGTTTTAATAGGGGCCAGGGAGATAGCTCAGGAGAATAAGCACTTGCCTGGCAAGCGCAAGGGCCTGAGTTCAATCCCTGGTTCTGCCAAAAAAAAAAGGGGGGGGGCAGGGGGGCTGAGGGTATGGATTGGAGGTGGAGCATTTGGCTAGCAAGCTGGAGATACCATGTTCAATCCCTATCCAAAAAAAAACCAAAAATACTGACAGAGAGAACGTGGGTCATTACCGGAAATGCAGCTTGGAGACTCCTGTGAAGCAGCTGTTGCCAGCCCTACCACATGGTTGTTCTTTAGTAAAGGCTGCTGGGACATGGACTTGCATGCGCACGCGCACACACACACCTCTGACAAGGCAGAGCCCTGAGTCCCTAAGGCAGGATGAGCAGGGAAAAGGTGGTCAGGTCACTACAGAAGCCCCTCCATGTGAGAACTGGCACAGCCTCTCCTCTGGCCACCAGTGCTCAGAGGAAAGAGGCACTGTGCACTCTCCAGGGAGACCCCTACTCCAGAGAGCTCCCTCCACTCCCCAGGGACAGTCCTAAGCCCTAGGAACCCATTGCCCCTGCCTGTTTTCTATGGGCAAAACCTGTATTTTCACCTACTTCAAAATAGTTTCCAGTTCTCCATGATCGCTAAGTGGAACCCATGTAGAGTTTTCACCCTCAGTGGCAGGCACACTGTTCCCTTCGCACGACACATACAGCGCTGCATCTACGAAATGCAGAGTGTGATGTGCATCCCAAACTTCCTGTCATCCCACAACTTGACCCAGGGAACCATCCTTGAGTAAGTTCTTTACAAAATAATTAAGTCGAGCCAGGGAGATGGCTGTGGAATAAGCACTTCCCTGGCAAGCACAAGGGCCTGAGTTCAATCCCCAGTTCCACAAAAAAAAAAAAAAAAGAATGAAAACAATTAAGTCATTCCTCTATATAGTCAAGGTTCTCCAGAGAAAGAAGACCAAAAGGGTTTGTGTGTGAGTTAGTATGTATATGTGTGTTTACTGTATGTAAGAAATGTCCTTGTACAATTATGAAATTTCCCAAGTGAAATGTCCACAACAGGCTTTGGATCCAGAAGACCTGGTGCAGAAGGAACTCTCTCTCTCTCTCTCTCTCTCTCTCTCTCTCTCTCTCTCTCTCTCTCTCATGTGCTCTCTCTCGCACATTCTCTCTCTCTCTCGCTCTCGCTCTCGCTCTCGCTCTCGCTCTCGCTCTCTCACCCCCTCCCTCTCTCATACACACACACACACACACACACACACACACACCCTAGGTTCAATGTTCAGGTCTGCTTAGACCTTTGAGTGACACAGGGGCCACCAGCATTAGGCAGTTAACTAATTTAAATGTTCATTTCTTCCCTTGCAGAACCAGAGAAATGTTTGAACAAATGTGGAGGCACCTGCTGGCCTCCCATGTCAATACATAAAATTAACCATAACAATAACAATGAATTTTGCTTTCATTCAGGAAAGACATACACTAGCCTTTTTAAAAAATCAATCTGTGTGAGAGAATAAATATCTTTAATGTTGTTATTTAAGATTTCCTGCCCTGCCCCCCAAGATCTCCGATCAAGCAAGAATTTCTGAGACTCTCTTCGCCAATCCAGCCCAGCCTGTCCCGCCCTACAACTCCCCGGAGTGCCTGACCCCAAGCCCGATGAGTGAGTGAGAAGTTTTATGACTCTTCCAGCCCCTGATCCAGCCCAGCATGGCCGGTGAGTGTGTGGGAGAGCTTTGGCATTCCCTGGTGCTCCCTGGACCAGGGACACAACAGAGGGGAACCACAGGCTCACAGTTGTGCCAGAAGGGCTGCAGCAAAAAAGAACTGAACACAACAGCTAGATCCAGGCCAGACATAACTGGATAATCTCGAACATAATAGATTGGCACTCGAATCTCATTACATGCTAAGGTTGTAACAGCACCAAAGGTCACAGGCTATTCAAAGATGTTCTAGAAAGGGACCACAATGGTCAGTGCTATACAAAATGACAAAGACAAGGAGAAAAATGCAATCTCAGGCCTCGAGCCCACCAATAATAAATGCAGAGGACACTAGCTCAGCTGAAATGAATGAATTAACAGAGGTGGAAGCAAAGAAACAACAGAAGAAAGGCATAAAGGAACTCAGACCAGCATTAACACCTGAAATAAGAAAAGAAATTTATGAATACATAGCATCTGAAGTAATGAATCAAATTCAAAAACAACTGGGGGAAACCCAATGCCCACCCAGATCAAGTGCAGAGAACACAATTCCAGCTGAAATGTATGAATTAACAGCATCAGAAGCGATGAAACAACAGCAGAAAGGTAAAGAGGACCTCAGAGCAGAAATAATTTCTGAAATTAAAAAAAAAAAAGAAATCTTTAAAATTATAGCATCCGAGGTAGGGACTCAATTACAGAAATATATGGAGGAAACTCAATTTGGGAAAAAAAAAAAAAACTCTGCAGTAAAAGAATTAATAGCTACCTCTAAAGAAGACATTGATAAAAAAAAAAAAAAATAGGGGAGATTAGAAATATGACAGATTCCTTGAATAAGTAATACAGGAAAGAAATAGATCACATGAAGCAGAGTCAAAGAGCTATGGGAGAACTTAAAATCTCAATCACAAGTCTACAAAACCATCTGAGTGAAAGCAAAGACAGAGTTTCAGATCTTGAAGATGCTGGTGCAGCTAGTGACAAAGGATCTCTTAAAAACAATGAGGATGCAGGAAATAATAATGCATCACCTGCAAGATGACGCCAAGATGAACAATGTGAGAATAATAGGCATCAGTGAGAAGGAAGGAGTGACTACAAATGGTATAAAAAGAGTATGGGCAGAAGTAATAGCTGAAAACTTCCCCAATATGAGGAAACAGCCTGACATTCAGGTAACTGAAGTATACAGAACATCAAATAACTTCAACCTAACTAAAAACACACTAAAACATATAATAGTCAAGACCCCAGAAATCCAACACAAGAATAATATACTGAAAGCTGCTAGGAAAAAAAAGCAGCTCACATTCAAAGGAAAACCCATCAGAATTAAAGCCGACTTCTCTTCACTAACCATGAAGGCAAGGAGAGCATGCAGGAGAGTGCTTCAAGTCCTCTATGAAAACAAATTTCAGCCCAGACTACCATACCCTGCAAAATTCTCTTTCAAGTTTGATGGAAAAGTGAAATACTTCCTTGACAAAGAACAACTAAAGAATTTCATAACAAAGCTATCCCTGCACAGGCTACTCAAAGATGTTCTAGAGAGGGACCACAATGACTAGAACTCCATGAACGAGAACAAAAGGAACCCACTAAACAGGGCAAACAATTAAACACAGGGCAAAAAAGAGTAAACAACAGCAGGTAAATAACATGACAATCATAAGTCAACACATTTCAATTATAAACATCAATGCAAATGGACTCAATTCACCAATTAAGAGAAATAGACTGGCACAGTGGATTAGGAAACAAAATCCAACAATATGCTGTATACAAGAAACACACTTAACTCAAAAAGACATTCATAGGCTTAAACTCAAAGGATGGAAAACAATACTGCATGCCCCAGTACCTCAGAAAAAAGCAGGAGTAGCAATTCTGTTCTCAGACAGTCTCAACTTCAAACTAAGAATGATCAAATGACACAAAGAAGGCTGCTATATATTGTTTAGGGGAAAAATTCAAGAGGTAACACTCATAAATATCTATGCACAAAACATAGGAGCACCCAACTATATAAGACAAATCTTAATAGACATGAAAAATCTAATATCCTTAACAGGAGACCTTAACACCCCCTTCTCTCAAAATGATAGGTCAACCAGACAAAAAATTAACAAAGAAGTAGAGGAACTGAAGCAAAGCTTGGAACAAATGGGCCTGGTGGACATATACAGGGTGTTACACCGAAACATAGCTGAATACACATTTTCATCAGCTGCAAATGGGTCATTTTCTAAAATAGACCACATACTAGTTCCAGAGGTCATGCAAGAAAACAGAAATTATCCCATGCATATTATCTGACCACAGTGCAATGAAACTGGAAATAAACAACAAAAGAAATCAGAAAAACCCACTAAATACATGGAAATTAAACAACACCCTACTCAGCAATCAATGGGTCACAAATGAAATTTTAAAAGAAATTCAACAATATCTACAATTCAATGAAAATTCAATCTCAACTTATTGCAATTTATGGGATGCAATGAAAGCAGTTCTCAGAGGGAAAATCATAGCTATGAACTCACGCATTAGGAAAACAGAATGGGAACGAATAAACACCCTAATGTTGCAACTCTGACATCTACAAAACGAAGGTAAAATCAAGCCCAGAGCCCAAAGACAGACAGAAATCATAAAGATTAGAGCAGAAATTAATTCAATTGAGATGAAGAAAACAGTTCAAAGAATCAACGAATCAAAAAGCTGGTTCTTTGAAAGACTAATCAAAATCAATAAACCTCTAGCTAACCTTATCAAAAAGAGGAAAAAAAATCCAAATGCAAGCAATAATGAATGAAATCACCACACACTCAGTGGAAATTCATAAGATTATCAATAGCTACTTCGAGAATCTTTATGCTCACAGAATAGAAGACACAGAAGAAATGGACAGATTCCTTGAAAGGTACAAATTACCAAAACTAAATCAAGAAGATTAACAACTTTCAATAACCCAATAACAGCCAATGAAATATGAAATGTAATAAATTTCTTTCTTGCCGACAAAGAAAAGTCAAGATCCTCATGGATTCACAGCTGAATTCTACAAGAAATTTATAGAAGACATAATCCCTACACTCCTCAAACTCTTCAATGAAATTGAAAAGGAAGCAGTCCTCCCAAAATCATTTCTGGAGGCAAGTATTACACTGATTCCAAAACCAGGGAAAGACACAACTACAAAAGAGAACCAATCTCCCTCATGAACACAGATGCTAAAATCCTAGCAAACAGAATACAGCAAATCATCAAGAAGCTCATACACCATGACCAGGTAGGATTCTTCCCAGGGATGAAAGGATGGCTCAATATTTGAAAATCTATAAATGTAATACAGTATATTAATAGACTGAAATCTAAAAAGCACATGATAATCTCAATTGATGCACAAAAAGCTTTTGACAAAGTCCAACACTCATTCATGTCCAAAGTCCTACAGAAAATTGGAATAGAAAGCCTCTACCTCAATTTGATAAAAACCATCTATGACAACCCAACAGCTAATATAATTCTAAATGAGGAATATCTGAAATCTTGTACTCTTAAATCAGGCACAAGACAAGGATGTCCTCTATCACCCCTCCTATACTATTCAATATAGTTTTGGAATCATTAGCAACAGGCATTAGACAAGAGGGAGAAATAAAAGGAACAAGAATAGGTAAAGCAGAAGTTAAATTATCACTATTTGCAGATGACATGATACTTTACTTAGAGCCCAAAAAAACTCCACTAAGAAGCTACTAGAATTGATACACAAATTAAGTAGCATAGCAGGATACAAAGTCAATACTCAAAAGTCAATAGCATTCCTCTACACAGATAACAAGCACAATGTATGGAAAACTACAGAAATAATAGCACTGCAGAAAATGAAATAACTGGAATTCACTTAACCAAGGAAGTCAAAGATCTTTTCATAGAAAATTACAGTACCCTAAGATGAAAGACTGCAGAGGATTTCAGAAAATGGAAAGATATTCCATGTTCCCAGATGGTAAGAAGCAACATCATGAAGATGGCCATATTCCCAAAATCGTTGTACAGATTTAATACAATCCCTATCAATTTGCCACCAACATACATCCCAGACCTAGAGAAATCGTTCCTAAAATTTATTTGGAACCAGAAAAGACCTAGAATAGCAAAGGCAATCCTGGCCAATAACAGCAGGGCAGGAGACTTCACAATTCCTGACTTGAAATTATATTACAAAGCCATTATGATAAAATCAACATGGTACTGGCAATGAAACAGACCTGAGGATCAATGGAATAGATTAGAAGATGCAGAGGCCTCTGCGAACACACTCAGCCATCTGATCTTCAACAAAGGGGCCAAACAAGCTTACTAGAAGAAAGATAGCCTCTTTAACAAATGGGGCTGGAAAAACTGGCTTTCTACATTCCAGAAACTAAAACTTGACCCAGGTCTATCACCATGCACTAAGATAAGGTCAAAATGGATTGAAGATCTAAACATTAAAACAGAAACACTCAATCTCCTGAAAGACGAAGTAGGTTCTTCAAGAGGAACTCTTGAAGACATAGGGGTAGGCAAAGAGTTCATGAACAAACATGTATTCGCTCAGGAAACACTTAAAAGAATTAACAACTGGGATCAACTCTTATTGAGAAGTTTTTGCATGTCAAAAGAAATTGTCAACAAAGTGAAAAGGCAACCCACAAATTTTGAAAAAATCTTAACTAATAAGCACTTAGACAAACATCTGCTCTCTACAATTTATAAAGAACTAAGATATAATACAGCCCTCAAATTTAAAGACCCAATTCAGAAATGGGCATCTGAGATGAATACACACTTCTCAAAGGATGAAATTAAAGAAGCAAACAAATATATGAAAAAATGCTCCACATCACTAGCCATCCATGAAATGCAAGTTAAAACAACACTGAGATACCATCTCACTCCAGAAGGAATGGCTTTCATAAAGAAATCAACCAACAACAAGTGTGGGAGAGGATGTGGAGTAAAGGGAACACTTTTCCACTGCTGGTGGGAATGTAGACTGGTGCGACCAATGTGGAGATCAATGTAGAGACTTCTCACAAAACTAGGACTGAAAATCCCATTCAAGCCTGCTATCTCCCTACTGGGAATTTACCTGGTGGAACTGAGAGCATCATATCATAGTGATATATATGTAGCTATGTTTATAACAGCTCAATTTGTGATAACCAAATCTTGGAAACAACCAAGATGCCTGTCACATGAGGAATGGTTGAAAAAGATGTGGTATTTCTGTACAATGGAGTATTTCTCAGCTATAAAGAATTATAAACTTGAAGCATTTATATTGAAGTGGGTGCCACTTGAACAGATGCTCATAAGCAAAATAAACCAGACCCACATGTGTAAATGTCATGTAGTCTCCCTAATATAAGAAATCAGAAGAAGAAATACAAATAGAAAGGTATAACAACAACTAAAAAGAATTTAGTCAGATAGTTAGGGTAAACTGAACTGCATATGTTGCAGGGTAATAATCAGCTTCTCTTCCAGATGGTTAACAACCTAAGTTTGCAGATCAAAAATTGGATAAATAGAAGGGCTGCAAGGTCAGCCAACATTTTGGCCCTAGCCTTTCAAAGTCAGTGAAGACTCTGGACATAGGTGAACCTGTACTGTAACAACATGGAACTCAGCCGTGCCCCTAATTTTCTGATCAAGGAAATTATGGAGCCAAAGAGGAATGTGATCAATGATCTATAGTGTGCCTAAGAGTCATATGGGGAGAAAACTTCCTCTCAGCCTTTCACAGAGAGCAAACTAGTCAGACAATGGCTATGTCTCATCCACATGGCTGACATTGAGAAAGGATCTACAGAGTGAGGTTACAGGATAAACCCTGAGGGACTTGACTGATCCCATCAGATACAAAAGTTACATTCTTTGTTATATAGGTCTTGCTTTATCTCTTTCTTAACCATCCTGCAGAACAGTATAAAGACAAGGTATACAAAATAATGCCATAATATAAGCAGAGCTGTAAATTGCTCTAGTCAACAACTTCTTCAGATAACCCACTATTATTATGGACTGCTGGACTGTGTTGGATTGTTTCTCTGAATTCAAGTACCTGTAATAATTGAATGATGATAGAATATGCATCTTTGATATGACTAAACAAAAAAAGGGGGGGATACAAAGGAAAAACCATTCTGTGTTTGTATAAACAGTACAGTTAAGATGAATATGCAGTATTTGTATAATTCTATGAAAAGAAAGATTTGCACCAATAGTGTTTGGCCAGGATATCCTGTCTGCTGCTTGTACTATGGATAACCACTATGAAGATAACAACGTAAAAAGTATTAGTTATTGAAACTGTACTATAATTCTGCTTTTAAAAAAGATATATATATATAGCTACATCTTCTTAATTCATTGATTAGTGGCATCTGCTCTAAAAGTGTTCGTAGAGTATTACATATACATCTTGTACAACAAAAACCACTACAAAAACCATGTACAATTCATTAATTGTTGAATCTGTCCTACTAATTGGATTTTAAACTGTCTCATTGCCATTTGTTTTTCAATAAAATAAAATTAAATTTAAAAAAAAAGATTTCCTTACCCCTTTTTCACATTAGCCTAAATTATTATAGTGACCATTTTGATATAACTGCTGTTTACCTCAGAACATTTGGACATTTAGACTCATGTCATGACTCTATAACAGGGCGTTAACTTTTCTTACCACCACATTACTTCCACCACCACAGTATTCCTCCCTGGACCCTAACCCACCCCAGACCCGCACCCCTTCCTAACACCCCCTGACCAGGGTCTTCTCTCTTTCTGCCTCTGGAGTCAGAGGCAGGAGCTGCAGGGGTGCAGGCAGATGACAAGAGCTCATTTCTTACAACAAGAGTGAAGGCTTGTGTGCCTTTCTGGAGAACTTACTGAAATACACCAGCAGCTTTGTCACAAAGACTTTAAAAAATATATATCCCTCAGTCAGCACACACAATGGCCCGTGTGAGACCCAGGCCCAATGCAGTCCTGAAAGGGGAGGCTGGTGCCAGTCCCTGGACAGTAAGCAGACCTGACAGCACTGTCCTGCTGTACCGGCAGGCACTTCTCTTCTCAGGTTTCATGGAGAAGCCTGCTGGTCAGAGTTCTACCCCATGGCCTCAGTTCATATTAAGTGACTCATTTAGCCGCTGACTAACCTGCCTCAGCTGCCAGCATGTTAAAGCCCTCCAGGCCACTGTCCTTCTGTCTGTCCTTCTGTCCCTCTGTCCCCCCACCCCACCCCATCCACTCAAATCCTATGCCAGAAGCGCCAATGGCAGACACCCTGGAGAGCTGGAAAACACCATCCCAGAAAAACAGCCTCCTGGAAGCGTGCTTTTCCTGGAGTTCAGCTTCCTCCACTCCCTGGCCGCATTCATCTTCTCGTATTAGCCAGGGTCCAAAACATTATTGTGGCTGCTTTGATGCAATGATTTTTAATCTCAAGATGTTTGAACATTGGGGTCTTTTTTTTTCTTCTTCTTTTTGCTATACAGGGGGTTGAACTTGGGATCTTGTGCTTGCCTGGTAAGCACTTATGCCACTGAGCTATTTCCCTGGCCCCAAGGTCTTTTTTATAACTCTAAAAGCAAACCAATCTCTCTCTCTTCAGCACAGAAATAAAGAAATGAAGTCCCAAGTGAAGGGCAAAAGGAATCTTCAACACAATAAGCTTCTTACATCACAGACATTCTCTGGCTTCTGGTCTTTCCCAACAGCAAACAGCCTTCAGGTCACCCCCATGGAGGTTTACTAAGAGGCTGCATGCTGCCCCTCATGCTGTGAAAGAGAGGAGAGTCCTGGGTTGGGCTTTGTTGGAAGGACGCACAGAAGTCAAAAAGGATGGAGTGGAGTATGAAGGAGGAAAGAAAGGAAACAGGTTTTTAAATCCCTGGAGCAAACACAGCTGCCTTCGTAAGCTCCTGAGGTGGTGGTGGTGGTGGAGGAGGAGGAGAAGGAGGTGATGGTG
>PVKA01033663.1:0-24065 GCA_004027165.1 Ctenomys sociabilis
TCCACTGAGTTATGTCCCCAGCCCCTGATTCTTTTTTTTAAAAATCTATTTATTTATTTATTTAGTACAGAGTCTCACTATGCAGATCAGACTCATAGTGATCCCCCTGTTTCAGCCTTCCTAGTGATGGAATTACAGGCATGCACCACCACACCTAGTTTTAGTGGCCAGCACGACACACGCAGGGTTCCAGGACCTGCATGACATGCAGTATCAGGGATCAAACCTTGTCCCTTGCACTTTCCAGGCAAGCACTTAGACCACCAAGCTATCTCCCTAGCCCAAAGTATGGATTCTTTGAAAGAATAAATAAAATTGATGAAACCCTATAGCCAACTACATCAATAAAAGGAAAGAAAAAACTCAACTTCATACAATAAGGAATGAAAAGGGTGAAATCACTATCAATCCTGCAAGATTCAAAAGATCATCAATACCTATTTTGAAAATCTTTACTCTTGTGGGATGGAAAACACAGAAGACATAGACAGATTCCTAGATACATATGAATTATCAGAGCTGAATCAAGATATAAAAATCCTGATTAACCCAATATCAGTCAATGGAATTCAAAACCTACCACAAAGAAAAGTCCAGGTCCTGATGGATTCACATCTGAATTGTACAAGAAATTCAGAGAATATTTAATGCCAACACTTTTTGAACTCTTTAATGAAATTGAAAAAAAAGCAATTCTCCCTTACTCATTTTTGGAGGTATCACCCTGATACCAAAACCAGAGAAAGACCCAACCAAAAAAGAGAAGTACAGGCCAATCTCCCTGACAAACATAGATGCAAAAATCCTAAATAAAATACTAGCAAACAGAATGCATCAAGATTATACATCATGGCCAAGTGGAATTCATCCCAGGAATGCAGGGATGGTTCAGTATACATAAATCAGTAAGTACAGTGCACCATATCAACAAAGCCAAAGGCAAAAATCACGTGATCATCTCAAAAGATGCAGGAAAAACTTTTGCTAAAGTCCAACACTCATTCATGGTAAAAAAAAAAAAAAAAAAAACTATAGAAAATCAGAGTAGGGCTGACTAGATGGCTCAGCAGGCTAAAGCACCTGCTTAGACAGAGCACAGTGACTGGGTTCAAAACCTGGCATGCTGTGCTGGCCCTGTCCCCAGGGTGCACTGAGATGACTGAGACTGGGCATGGTGGTACGTGCCTGAAATCCCAGCACTTGGGAAGCTGAAGTCATGAGAATTACTAGGAGTGTGATCTATGTAGTGAGATCCTGTAGACCCTGTACTAAAAACACATTAAAAAAATGTTAACAAGAAAATCAGAATAGAGGGATAGTCTTTACCTCAATTTATTTATTTATTTATTTATTTATTTTTTGCAGAACCAGGGATTGAACTCAGGCTCTTGCGCTTGCCAGGGAAGTGCTTATTCCACTGAGCCATCTCCCCAGCTCCTTTTACCTCAATTTAATAGAAGCCAACTATGACAAACGGACAGCAAGCATTATACTCAGTGGACAAAAACTGAAAGTTTTCACACTAAAATCAGGAACAAAACAAGGATATCCATTATCACCACTCCTTTTCAATATGTTCTGGAAATATTAGCCAGGGCAATTAGACAAGAGACAGAAATAAAAGGAATAAGGACAGGAAAGAAAAAAGTGAAATTATAAATATTCTCAGATGACATGGTACTCTACATAGAAGATCACAAAAGCTTCACGAACAGACTTCTAAATTTAACAATCAAATTCAGTAGTGAATTTGATTATCAGATGAGATCGGGCGAGTTCAGGGTGGTATGGCCGTAGACATGAATTTGATTATGAAACCCAAAAATCAGTAGCATTCCTATACAAACAACAAACTCACTGAAAGAGAAATTAAATAAGCCACACCCTTCACAATAGCACCCCAAAACATGAAATACTTAGGAATCAAACTAACAAAGGAATTAAAAAATCTATATAGTGAAAATTAAAGTATTCTGAAAAAAAGAGATCAAAGAAGATTTCAGAAAGTAGAAAAATATTCCTTGCATGGATAGGAAAAAAAAAAAAAAAAAAAAACAATGTTGTGAAAATGGCTATACATCCAAAACTATTACACAGATTTAAAGCAATTTTGATTAAAATACCATTACTATATCTCACAGATCTAAAGAAAACTTTCCTAAAATTCATCTGGAATCAGAAAGAGACCTAGAATAGCCAAGGCAATCCTGGGCAGCAAAGGCAGGGCAGGAGGCATCATAATCTATGACTTGAAATGATACTATAAAGTTACTGTTATGGTTTGTGTCTAATCCCCCCCCCAAAAAAAAGCCTCATGTAGTCATGGGGCAACTTCTAGAGTTTGTGATTAATTCATAATCCAATGTTGGGATTATGGGTACAAGTGCTACGCTCAGGGATAGACTGAATGCAATGTGAGAAAGGGAGCGAGGCCTGCTCTCCACCACTGCTCCTGCCTTTTTGTGTTGCTGTTTTCTGACATCATGGGCTGCTGGTGCCACTCTACCTTGGAGCCAGCTGCGTATGGAGTGAAACCTCCACAAACTGTGAGCTAAATAAACCCTTCCTTCCTTAATTTTGGGTGTTGTGTGTTTGTCCCATCAACAAGAGAAAAGTAATCAAGATAGTTACTGTGATAAAATTGGCATGGCACTGGCCAGAAACAGATCTGAGGATCAACAGAATGGATTAGAAAATGCAGACACAACTACCAGCTCCCTCAACTACCTCATCTTTGACAAAGGGGCTAAACCTATTCACTGGAGGAAATATAGACTCGTTAATAAATGGTGCTAGAAAATCTGGCTTTGCTCATGCCAAAGACTAAAATTAGACCCGTGTCAATCACTAAAGTCAAAGTGGACCAAAGATTTAAACGTTAAAATAGAAACACTAAATCTATTGCAAGAGAAAATAGGTAGAAATCTTGAAGACACAAGGATAGGCAGAGAGCTCATGAACAAAAACCAAACTGCACAGGAGATACTTCAAAGAGTCAACAACTGAGAACTCATCTTATTGAAAAGTTTTCACTCTTCCTTGGTGCTGCCTATGGAGGTGGCAGCCATCTCCCACTTGGCACCCTGGCGGCCCTCAGACCCCTCGTGAAGTCTAAGATCGTCAAAAAGAGGACCAAGAAGTTCATCCGGCACCAGTCAGACCGATATGTCAAAATTAAGTGCAACTGGCGGAAACCCAGAGGCATCAACAACAGGGTGCAGAGGAGGTGCCAGATCTCGATGCCCAACATAGGTTGTGGAAGTAACAAAAAGACAAAGCACACGCTGCCCAAGGGCTTCTGGAAGTTCCTGGTGCACAGTGTTAAGGAGCTGGAGGTGCTGCTGAGGTGTAATGAGTCTTACTGTGTGGAGATTGTTGACAGTGTCTCCTCTAAGAACTGCAAGGCCATCGTGGAAAGAGCAGCCCAGCTAGCCGTCTAAATCACCAGTCCCAGGGGCTGGGGAGGTGGCTCAGTGGGATAAGTGCTTCCCTGGCAAGTGCAAGGGCCTGAGTTCAATCCCCAGTTCCACCAAAAAAAAAAATAAATAAATAAAATAAAATAAATAAATAAATAAATAAATAAATCACCAGTCCCAATGCCAGGCTGTGCAGCGAAGAAAACGAGTAGACGGCCTGTGTGCATGTTTATTTGTGTTCAATAAAACCACAAAAAATGCAAAAAAAAAAAAAAGTTTTCATACTTCAAAAGGAATCACCAACAGAGTAAGAAGAAAACTCACAGAGTAGGAAAAAATTTTAGCCAACTGTTCCTCAAACAAAGGATTTCTATCTAGAACACATAAAAAAATTTCTAAAAATCAGGTCCCCAAAATTCAAAGACCCAATCCAAAAATGGGCATCTGAGATGAATATAGACTTCTCAGGTAAAGAAATACAAATGGAAAATAAATGTATAAAAAAAAATTCAAGGTTATTGGTCATTTGAGAAATGCAAACTAAGACATGGAGATTCCATCTCACTACAGAAAGAACGACTGTCATCAAGATGTCAACCAATAACAAATGCTGCCAAGGCTGTAGGAAAAAAGGTATCCTTCTTCACTGTTGGTAGGAGTGTAGACTGGTACAATCATTATAAAAATCAGTATGGAGATTCCTGAAAAACTGAGATTAGAGGTCTCCTTTGACTGAGGTATTCCCCTTCTAGATATTTTCCCAAAAGAACTGAACATATCATTCCACAGTAATATATGTGCACCCATGTTTGTAGTAGTACAATTTGCTTTTTTTTTTTTTTGCAATTTGCTTATATTTGGTAATCTGAACAATTACTTTGAAAATAACAATATGCAAAATATGGCTAGGGAGACAGCTCAGCAGACTGCGTGCCTGCTTAGGCAAGCACAAGGATCAGGGTTCGATCCCTAGCGGCACACGTTATGCCAGCCTCTCCCTCAGGTGGCCACTGAGACCAAGTATGGTGGCACACGCCTGTAATCCCCATACTGGGGAGGCTGAAAGCAAGAGGGCCACAAGTCCAAGCTGCACTGTGAGACCCTGAACCAATATATATATATGTATATATATATATATATATATATATATATATATATATATATATACCATTGTTAATTTCCTATCATGTTGCTTTATTTATTTATTTTTTTATTTTTAGTTTGGCAGAACCAGGGATTAAGCTCAGGCCCATGAGTTTACCAGGCAAGAATTTATTCTACTGAGCCATCTCCCCAGCCCTTTTCGTGTTGTTTTAAAATTCTGCATTGTTTTAATATTTAAATTCTCTTTAAAACAAAAATTAAAAGAGAGAAGGAGCAAGGACAGGCCCCTTAAAAAACATTCCAAGCCGGGCGTGGTGGCGCATGCCTGTAATCCCAGCACTAGGGAGGCTGAGGCAGGAAGATTGTTGTGAGTTCGAGACCAGCCTGAGCTACAAAGTGAGCTTAAGGCCAGCCTGAACTGCACAGTGAGACCCTGTCTCAAAAAAAGACAAAAAAAAAAAAAAAAAAAAAAAAACATTCCAGAAGCCCCACTTAAGAGTTTCCACTCAAAGGTTTCCACTTAGCATCTTGTTAGCAATTCCTATAAGTGGAAAATGCTGTGAGACTAGCAGGGGCTATTACCATCTCCCAATATAAAATTTCTGTAATTAAGGAGGAGGAGAGTGGATGCTAGCTAGATGGGTAACTCTGTCACAAAAGGTGACATGCAGAGAGATGGGGGAATGAACACTGTTACCTCCCTAAAAGGTACGTACAGGTCCTGCCTGCCCTTCTTAGTCCTGTGGGCCAATAAATGTCTCTTTTCCTTAAACTAGCTTGAGTTGAGTTTGTGTCCCCTGCCACCAGGGAGCCCCTGATCAGCAGGTCACCTAGGTCAGAGACCTCTCTGCCCACACTGCCTTTCAGTGCAAATTTTTTTCCCCACACACTCCCTTGTCGCTTAGAGAAGAAACCGTTGGCACCACTTTCCCCCTGATTCATGCCTGGTGAACGGCCTGCACTAACTTCCATGCTAACTCCCTTCCAGGGTACCTGGCGGGGGGCCCAGCCGGCCCCGCCCCTCCGCAGCCCACCCGGCAACAGCGTGGCTGGGAATCGCACCTCATCCCTGGCCACTCGCGGGTCAGCGCAGGACCCAGGGGCACACCTGGGACCAGCCCACCCAGCTTCTGGGTGAAGGGGGAAAAGTGAAAGCCGAGATCCGGCCCATGTGGTGGCCCGCACCCGCAAGCCCAGCTCCTGGTGAGGACGAGGCAGGAAGACTGGAAGCTCAAGGACAGGCTGGCCGGCCCTGTCTCAGAGTAAAAAAATAAAAAGGGCTGGGGATGCAGCGGGGTTCCATGCCCAGTCCTGAAAAGCACAAGATCAAATGCTGAGACCTGGGCAGGACCTTCCGTTTATTCGCTGTCACAAAGCTGCCCCACGCCACTGTCCCGACCCTCAGTGCTAGTGGTCCCAGGCAGCCTCAAGTGGAGAGGTACAAGGTACCCGGCCAGCCTCTAGGCCCCAGGGGACAATGATCTGTCCTCTGAAGGAGATAACGCACATGGCCAGGGCAGGGGCTGCTCCCCTGGGGAGGGGCAAGCCCCGACCTGGGCCTGCGCCGGGCTCCTGGATGGTGAAAGGTGAGTCGGCAGAGACGTCGGAACCCGCCATCATCTGGGGCGCGAGTAAGGGCGAGACAGCTGCCAGGAAGGGCAGGGAGGGGGACTGTGCCCGCGGAAACAAGGTGGACAGACAGGGAAGCCCGTGGAGTCCAGAGCCAGGACTCCTGCCCTGCGCACTGCTGCCTGGCACTGTGACCTTGAACAGCACACTCACCCTGAAAATGCTGAGAAGCGCCACCTGCCCCCTTGACAGGCACACACATCTTTGCTCGCTCACATATATCCTCATACCCCACTCATTCGTCCAACCTGCGTGTCCGGAAGTGCTCAGGCCTCCTCAGCTCCCTCATATGCAAAGTGGGATGAGAATATCACTCTCACATGAGAACTATAAAAATTAACTGGAAAGCTGGGCACAGTGGCACACCTCTATAATCCCAGCACTTGGGAGGCTGAGGCAGGAGGATCACTGCAAGTCGGAGGCCACTCTGGGCTACAAAGTTAGCTCAAGGCCAGCCTGAACTGCATAGCAAGACCCTGGGGAAAAAAAAAAAAAAAAGAAGAAAGAAAAAAAAAAAAAAAATATATATATATATATATTTCAACTAGGTAGGGTAAGAGGCTCTTAGCTGGCCACAGGGGTACACACCTGCATTCCCTCTTACTTGGGAAGCCAAGGCAGGAGAACAGTAAGTTCAAAGGCAGTCTAGGCAACTTAGTGAGACTCTCTCAACATAAGAAACGAAAAGGGCCAAGAATGCCATTCAGTGTGAAGGCCCTGGGTTCAGTCCTCAGTACTACTACAAAAACAAATGTCTAATAATGCCAAACAACAGCTGTCAGTAGACAACAAGCAACAGCCTGAAGCTGGTGATGGTGGTGGTGGCAGCAGCAGCGACAGCTGTGGTAGCAGCGACAGTAATGGTAAGTGGGGGTAGTGGTCAGAAAAGCCCAACAGCGGGGCATGGTGGTGCATGTCTGTAATCCCAGCACTTGGGAGGCTGAGGCAGGAGGATTGTTGTGAGTTCGAGACCAGCCTGAGCTTAAGGCCAGCCTGAACTGCATGGTAAGACCCTGTCTCAAAAAGGTAAAAAAAAAAAGAAAAAAGAAAAGCCCAACACACACTGCCCAAGGCCTAAAAGGTGCTCGGAACATTACAGCTACTGGTTTTGGCTTTTTTTGTTTTTTGTTTTTTTATTAATTTTATTGAAGATCAAATAGCAATGAGACAGTTTCAAGACAAATTGACAGGACAGATTCCATAAATTAATACATTGCAAACTGTTTTTGTAACGTTTCGGTATCCGACAAGGTGCATACATGATATTATACTTGCAGACATTATTATACAGCTACTGGTTTTTGTTTTGCTTTGTTTTTCATTTATGTAGTTGGTACACAGCTCGGGACTCATAGCGATCCTCCTGTTTTCAGCCTCCTCCGGGCTGGGATTACAGGCATAAGCCACCACGCCCAGACTCATTCACCAGCTCAGCGCACCTGGGGATGGGGCCGGCAGCACATGTGGGACAGGGATCGAACCCTGGTTCCTGCGCTTGCCCAAGCAGGCACTTACTCCACTGAGCTATCTGGCCAGCCCTTGCAGGTAATGTTACTGTGCTGCTATTGATATTAATAACCACAGCATAGAGGGTAGCACTATGTGTAGGGGGCACACCGTGCTTCCTTATGTGGCAATTATTAAATAACTGACTGCCTTTAATGTCCTCATCTCAGGAGGAGACGTACAGCTGCCCTCCACCTAGTGCCCAACCCAATACACATGTATTTTTCCCCCATTGGGGGGGGCCTTGGGCTCCCCAGCCCAGTCCACGGTCATTTGGGATGGCTGTTATAATCCTGCCGGAGAAGACAGATCTTTCTAGCAAACTCTGATCCTGGGTCTGGACCAGCCCCTGTCCCCTCACTTCTGTTCCGTGTTTTCCAGCCTAGGCACAAGCTGGCTTCTCTCCCTGCCCAACATTTATATTCTCAGCTAATTGTAATCCTGGCTTCAAGCAGCCTGCGGCTGAGGCTGAATGCGCATCAGGTAATCTGGCTTCCTAGTCACGGGAGCAGCCTCTGTAGTCCTGGCGGTGCATCTTCTAAATCATCCCCAGCTTCCTTCTTTGGTGCCTGACTCTCTCTGGACACGGGGTTACAGCATTCCAGCACGCTGCACCTCAAGCCATGTGGGTCAGAGACCTAAATCTGTGTTGGAGACCCCTGGGCCCTGGGGCCCCAGCCTGAATGTGGCCTCCAAACCCTCTCCAGCACTAGGTGGGCAGGTGTCCCTGACTGTCAGGGAAGTGGAGGACATGAGGGGCAATGTCCAATAGCTTCAGGAGACAAAGGATGAAAGGAAAGGGAGGAGGTGGGCTCTGTGCCCACCTCTGTAGGGTACAGACAGGTGGTACTAAGGCAAAAGGCTGCTCAGGGAGGTGACAGGCAGGGGCACTGGTGCCAGAACCCCAGATCCACTACTTCCCAGCTGTATGTCCACACATGGGTAGCTAACTTTTCTGAGTATCTTTTTCACTTGCTGGGTGTGTTCCTTTGTTTTCACTTCCTCTTCCACCTCTCCTTCTCTTCTCCTCCTTCTCCTTTTCCTCCATCTCCTCCTCCTCCACTTTCTCCTTCTTCTTCAGATTGAACCCAGGACCTTGTGTGTGCTAAGCGAGTGCTCTGATACTGAGCTATACCCCATCAGGACCAAGGAATGTGTTTCTGGGGTGGCCCCAGCTCAATGGCTGACATACAGTAGCCATAAGTGTCTTCCCTTTACCTGTCCCTAAACACTGATCTCTGGATCACAAGAGGCACAAAGATCTCCGTCCCTGGCCCCTCTGGCCCCACAGGCTTTCCCCAAGCTTGTCACTTGGAAAGGGACCTGATCCAGGAAGACAGCCTTGGCTCCTGCACAGCACTGACAATGCCCTCCTCATGGCCTGCTCTGGAGCTGGTCCCTTGTCAAGGGCAGAGGCTGTCACAGATAGAAGCTGAGGGGCTGCAGAAACTGTGTCTGCAGGCTCCTAGGAGAGAGAGTCCTGCACGGAGGGCTGAGGCCTGGCCTGATGCATGGATCCCTGCCCGCTGTGGTGAGATGTGGCTTCCTGGGCAACATCGAGATATGGCCTAAGTGAAGGCACCCAGGTCTTCCCCCACATAGCTGGAGTGGGCAAGGAGCCAAGTGGTGGACCAAGTGGCCAGCACGGGGCCCCACTGTGGGACCCTGAAGTCAAGAGACCCTGCTCACGGCTGTCACAGCGCCCCCTTGTGTCTGGGCAGCCTGGGGGAGATGCTCTGCCCCATCGCAAGTGGAAGAACAGGTGGATTAGGTGGGTGAATGCTAAGGAGGGACAGAATTTAAAATGATATCTGGGTCTCCTTAGGATCCCCTCTAGCTTCAGGTTCTGACAGGTAAAGGTAATGTCTAGCTCATCCAATATGGACTGCCCAGGAGCCAGGGCATAGCCTAGCGGGCTCAGAAATGAAGGAATTGGTCAGAAAAAGCAGACCCCGCCAGGTGTGATCAGAGAAACAGAAACAGGAGACCTTGGTCAGCCGTCCCCCTCAGTCCCCAGGCCAGGCCCCAGCTGGGACACCAGCAGCTGCTGGGCGCAGGGTGAGGAACATTTCAGTCCTGCAGCCTGGCTGCCCGTGGGCTCCTCACTTACTTTCTCTGAGCTTCTCGATCTTTATCTGTGTACAGAGATGCTAAGATGCTTGGCAGAGATCTTTGGAAAACAGTGCACATAAGTACAAGCGCACGACCCAGTCGGTGTGGTCTTTCCTTTGCAAAGCAGGAGTGGGCAAACAGAGTCATCCCCATGCTGGCACCTGTCCCTGCTTTATTCTTCTGTCACAAAGCCATGCCAGCTCCCTAAGAAGGGCCGGCAGCTGCGGGGCTGGCTGCTGTCTGTGGGCTCACAGCCAGCCCCAAATCGTGACAGTCCCCTCCCAGGCAGCAGCGGTCACCGCCCCTGCCCCAACACCATCCAGCCCCTCTCCTGTTCCTGCCTTCTTTCCTTCATCCACGGCCCTGCCTCTCGATGCTCCTGCTAGAAACTGGCCCAGCCAAGTGGAGACAAGCAGAAAACTCCTCTCCCTTCCCCAACAGCAGAGCTCACAGCTCTTCCTCTCAGGGCCCTGGACCTTGAGAAGGGCCCCAGCCTCGCCAGGCCTAGCACCCAGGAAACACAGAACCATGGGAAGGAGGGACTGGACTGAGGGGCTGGCCTGACCTCCTCGCCACTACAGGTGGCATCTGGGCTCGTTTCCTTCCCCACAGAAAGCGTGGGGCTGCTTACTCCAGAGGAGGCCTGTGTGCCAGTCCGGCTGGGATGGTGAGGGAAACCTGCTCAAGAAGAGCTGACATCCCACAAAGCCTGGGTCCCCCTTAGTCCCTAGGCTTGGGAAGGTACCTCATCCAGCCTCCCGACCTCCAAGAAGAAAGGATCCGCCAGGTCTCTCGAATGGCTTCTTACTCTATACCAACACTGCCCTATGAGCGGAACATGATGTATCTCAGTTCAGCACCACCACAACTTGTTGAGCTCGGCCCTATTGCTTTGCCGACAGACAAGGAAACTGAAGTGACCTGCCCCAGGTCAAGGGCAGAATTTGAACTCAAATATCTCCAACTTCAAAGCCAACACACCAAGACCTCCATCTTTTCACAGGACAGAAAAGGTACAAAAGACAATAAAGAAAATCCTCTTCCTAATCCAGATGGACCTTATGCAAAGGGAAAGTCAGAGATGCTGGAAGGTTCCACCACTGTCATCTGAAGAAGTTCTGGGGGTATTGGTTGGCAACTATGAGATGAAAAAGGTCATGGTATAGTTGTGTCTAGGGGTCCCCCACAAAGCCTCACTTCGAGAGTTTGTGATTAGTTCATGATCCAGAGCTGAGATTATGGGTGTGAATGCTCTACCTGCCCCAGAGCAGATAGCTTGAATACACTATAAGGAAAGGAGAGAGGCCTGCTAGCTGCTGCAGCCACTGCTCCTCCCCTTAGCTCTTTGCTGTTTTCCACTGTCATGAACAGCTGCCCTCTGCCTTGAAGCCAGCTGGAGATGGACTGAAACCTCCACTAACTGTGAGCTAAATAAACTGTTCCTTTCTTAATTTGGGGTGTCAGATATTTTGTCCCAGCAGATCAGGTCAGGTCGGGAGTAAGTTAGGGCTGCGTTTGAATACTAGTTCTACAGTCTGCTACCAAAGGGATGCTACTTTCCTATGCCTTGGTTTTTCAGATTTCTTTTCCAGTGTAACCAAGTAAGTTCTGATTGAACTGGTCTTCCCAAATATGACAGTCTTGATAAATTTTAAATGGAAGGAAAAGAAGGAAGGAGGGAAGGAAGAAGGGAAGAAGGGAGGGAGGGAGGGAAGGAGGGAGAGAGGAAAGGAGGAGGGAGGGAAGGAAGGAGGGAGGGAGAGAAGGAAGGAAGCAAAGAAGGAAAGAAGGAAGGAAGGAAGAAAGGAAGGAAGGAAAGAAGGAAGAAAGGAAGGAAGGAAAGAAGGAAGGAAGGAAGAAAGGAAGGAAATAGGGGAAAAAGAAAGGGAACAATTTCAGCTCATAGTAATGGGAAGAAAATTAATAATAAAAATGAGGGTTAAAACCAATGAAACTGAAAATAATAGAGAAGATAAATGAAACCTGTACATTGATCTTGACAAAGACCAACAAAAGTGATACATAGCCAACTAACCAGTAAAGAAAGAAGACACAAGCCGGGCGTGGTGGTGCAGGCCTGTAATCCCAGCACTCAGGAGGCTGAGGCAGGAGGATTATTGTGAGTTCGAGACCAGCCTGAGCTACAAAGTGAGCTTAAGGCCAGCCTGAACTGCACAGTGAGACCCTGTCTCAAAAAGACAAAAAAAAAAAAAAGAAAGAAAGAAAAGAAAGAAGACACAAACTGCCAATATCTGAAATGAAATTGTGATTTTTAATATCAATCCCATGGACATCAAAAGGGATATTATGAACAAGTATGCCCACACATTAGATAACCTAAATGAAATAAACAAATTCCTTGAGAAGTACCAAATACTAAAATTTACAGGAGAAAAAAATAATCTACATTGGCTATGGTCTACATCTATTAAAGAAACTGAGCCAAATATGGTGGTACACACTTAGAATCCCAGTGCTCTGGGATTTGGAAATAGGAGGATTACAGCCTTGTCAATTTAGAGGGACCATCTCTCAAAATAAGAAAATTAAAAGGCTAGAGATGTAGCTCAGTGTGAAAGCCCTAGGTTCAATCCCCAGTATCACACACACACACACACACACACACACACACACACACAATCAATAATTCCCCAAATTAAAAAGACTAAAATAACTATGAGGTTGGAGGACTGGTACTTCCTGACCTGAAGACTCACTATAAAGCTATTTTAATACAGATCAATAGAACAGAATGGAATGCTAGAAGCTGACCCAAAAAGAACAAAGTTAATTTAATGGAAAAAATGATAATATATTCAAAAATTATCTGGGGCTGGGGAGCTAGCTCAGTAAAGTAAGTAAGTGCCTGCCTGGCAAGTGCAAGGTCCTGAGTTCAATCCCCAGTAAAAAAAAAAAAAAAAAAAAAAAAATTATGTGGGAACATTGAATCTGCATGTAGAAACCAAAAACACATCTCAACACAAATCTTCCTTTTTAAAAAACTAACCTCAAAATGGATCATTAAGCATACAATACAAAAAAAAAAGTATTAAAATTTCTAGAAGCTAATATAAGAAAAAAAAACTATAGAAAACATTTGTTGCTTTTTTTTCTTCTTCTTTTAGTTTTTTGAGACAGGGTCTCACTATATTCAGGCTGGCCTTAAATTCACTATGTACCCCAGGATGGCCTCAAACTTGTGGTGATCCTCCTGTCTCAGTCTCCCAATTGCCAGGATTATAGGTGTGAACCACCACACCCAACCCCATAGAGAATTTTCTATGGAGGGTTTTCCTTAAGGGAGACCTTGGTTTGAGTAGTGATTTTCATATTCTACACGAAAAGTATGATCTATACGGGGGTGGGGGTGGTGTGGGAATTGAACTTTATTAAAGTTAAAATATGATCACTGAGCCGGGCATGGTGGCGCATGCCTGTAATCCCAGCACTCGGGAGGCTGAGGCAGGAGGATTGTTGTGAGTTCGAGACCAGCCTGAGCTACAAAGTGAGCTTAAGGTCAGCCTGAACTGCATAGTGAGACCCTGTCTCAAAAAGACAAAAAAAAAAAAAAAAAATATGATCAGTGAATGAAAGAAAAGATTAAAAAATCTCAGCAGATAAGTAGAAGTGATTTCTTAAATAACCAAATTTCAGGGCAATCGGAAGTGGGGTATAGGGAAGAACAAGTAGAAGCTGAAAAACAGAAATGTGTAACATTCCGCAGTACCTCAACACAGGAAGAGAAATTCCACTGAATGCATTGAATAGAAGGGGATAGAAACTATTCAGCAATCTTAAAAAAAGGGGGCAGGGGAGGGATGGGGAGATGGCGCAGAGGAATAAGCGCTTCGCTGGCAATCTCAAGGGCCTGAGTTCAATCCTCAGGTCCGCAAAAAGACAAAAAAAAAAAAAAAAAAAAAAAAAAAAAAAACTATTCAGCAATCTTGAAGATGGATTAATAGAAATGATTCAATCTGAGGAGAAAAAGGTTTAAAACAAACAAACAACACAGCATCTCAGGGACATGAGGGACAGTATCGGAAGTCCCAACATACATATACGTGGTGTCCTAGAAGGAGAGGACAGTGAGGCAAAATAAAATATTTGGAGCAAAGAATGGTCAACTATTTCCCAGATTTGGTGAAAGACGTCAATTTAAAATTTCAAGAAGCTCTCTAAACCCCAAGATAGGTAAATTTAAAGAAGACCATGCCAAAGAATGTTAAACTAATACCTGAAAAGCAAAGAAAATCTTAAAAGCAGCCAGGAAGAAGCAGCACGATATACACAGCATCAAGAATTTGATTTACTGGGGCCTGCCAAGTCGGCAGACTAAAGCACCTTTTGAGACGGCAATGGAGACTGGGTGTAGTGGTGCGTGCCTGTAATCCCAGCGCTTGGGGTGCTGAAAACAGGAGGATCACTACGAGTCTGATCTGTGTAGTGAGACCCTATAGTCCCTGTACTAAAATACATTAAGAAAAAGGAAAAAACAATATGAAAAATCTGTCAAGAATAAACATGAAGCTGGGCATAGTGGCACACACCTGTAATCCCAGCACTTGGGAAGCTGAGCCAGGAGGACTGCAACCAGTTTAAGGCCAGCCAAGGCTACATAGTGGGATCAAGACCAGCCTGGACCATGCAGCAAGTGCCTGTCTGAAAAGCCAGTAGATAGATAGATAGATAGATAGATAGATAGATAGATAGATAGATAGATATAACACATAGATAGATAGATAGATAGATAGATAGATAGATAGATAGATAGATAGATAGATAGATATAACACATAGATAGATAGATGATAGATAGACAGACAGACAGACAGACAGACAGACAGACAGATAGATAGATAGATAGATAGATAGATAGATGATACATAGATGATACATAGATAGATAGATAGATAGATAGATAGATAGATAGATAGATAGATAGATAGATAGATAGAATTTTGAAGGTAATAAAAAAGGATCTGCTCCCCGGACTCACATGATAAGACATGCCAAAGGGAGTTCTTCAAGGTGAAGGGAAATGGGGAAATGGTACCATATCTAAAATATCCATCACGCTGAGTGTAGTTGCACACACTTGTAATCCCAGCTACTTGGAAGGACTAAAAACATGAGGAGGCCAGTCTGGGCAACTTAGTGCAACCCTGTCACAAAAACAACAAAAAATTACCTAGGAGTATAGTTTAGTGGTAGAATACTTGCCTAGCATGCACAAGGCCTTGGGTTCAATCTCCAGTGCTGCAAATAAATACATACCCCCCTCCCAAATGCTCATAAACTGAAGACTTGTCCCACTATTGGCAGCATTGTTCAGGGTGGAACTTTTGGAGAGTACCGGGCCATGAGGGCTCTGACTTCACCAGTGGATTAATCCTTGTGTGGATTCATAGTCCAATGGCATTATGGGAAGTGATGAAAACTAAGGAGGTACAGTGAGCTGAAGGGAGTAATTCCTGGGCCAAGGAAATGTCTTGCCCCTGGCCCCTCTGGGACCCTCTTTCTGTTTCCTGGGTGCCCTGAAGTAAGCAGATTTCTCCCCGACACTCTTCCACCACAATAGACTTGCCTCACCTCAGACCCCGCAACAACGGAGCCAGCCAATCACAAGCTGGAACCCCTGAATCCAAGAGCCAAAGCCAACTTTTCCTTTTTGAAATGGTGTATCTCGGTTATTTTTAGTGCTGGCAAGCCCACTAGCATGCTATGCGAAAATTCAAATCTTCAGAAAGGATTAGAGGTTATTGGATAGAATAAGCATCTGAGTAACTATATATGACTTTTTTCCACATTAATTCCTTTAAATAGATGCAACTGTTTTAAAGAAAAATTTGTGACACTACACTGTGGGGTTTGTAAAGTATGTGGGTAGAGTCCGTTTCTGTAGCATAAAGGACAGGAGGGTGATAAATGGTGATACTGGCAAGAGGGAGAAAACAGCGTATGAAATGATGCAATATTAACTCTAAGTAGACTGTGGAAAGTTAAAGATAGTCCTTGGAGAGATCACTGAAAATATGCAGAAACAATGACCAAATTAAAATGAGGAGTCCGGGGCCAGGGAGATGGCTCAGTAGAATAAGCACCTGCCTGGCAAGCACAAGGGTCTGAGTTCAATCCCCTGTTCTGCCAATAATAATAATAATAATAATTAATAATAATAAAATTTAAAAAAATAAAATGAGGAGTCCTAGAGAATGTTCAAATAAATGCAGAGATGGCAGGAAAGTTTTCTTGATCAGTAAGTGGGGCTCAGACAGTCAAACTCATATCTGCCGTGAGACTGAGGGACAGAAAACACAGTGGCGGCTGGAGGAAGCAGATGGGAGGAAGCAGGACTGCTTTTTGCTCAGCCCAGGGGCAATGCACTGATATTGCTACAATGGAGGGACGCCCTGTCCATTCAAATGACCTCTGGGACCAGGCTTGACCCTGCCAGGGAGCCTCCCGTGATGTAGGAGGTCCCCCTGCTATTTCCTGGTCCTTCTGCTTTCCCTGTGTTTCCACATCCTCCCTCATCTTTCCCTAGCCAGTTGCCCAGGAAGAGCAGATAAGCCACTGATCTTGCTGCAGCATGTATCTGGGTCTAAGCATCTGCAGAGCTCCAGGCTGTACCAGCTTCTCCTGATTCTTATGAGCTCTACACACCAGGCCCTGTTGGCTCTGGCCAGGATTCTGTGTCTTCAGATGCCAGCACAGCTGTGGCAAGAGGGGCTGGTGGCAAGCTAGGATGTTCTGCACCTCCTTCCCCTCTCTCTGCACTCCCTTTAGACCCGCAGGTCTTGACACAGTTCTGCAGGAGCTTCATCAGTTGTGCAGATGAAGCAGTGGGGTTCAATCATTCTGCGTATAGACCTGTTCTTCACCAGACACTGTCAAGATGGAAATGGGAAACTGGTCCCTGCCCTCAGGAACCTCCCAGGCTGGTGAGGAAGTGGATGTGCTGTGCAGCCAATGCATGAACTTAGAGCCTCCCGCCTGGCCTAGCAGTAGCAGGCACTGCATACTGTAAAAGCAGAAAAGTATGGTGGTGGTCTCCCAGAGTGGGCAGTTCTACGAGAAGCTTCAGAGTTGAGGAGAAGTTAGGCTCACAGAGGAGTGAGCAGGTATTCAGAAGAGCAGCCCCCTCCCACAAAGACCCAGGGGCTGAGGGCTGCTTCGTGGGAGGTGGGGGAGACTAGGGGACAGACCGTGAATCTGATGAGGGGAGGAGAGTGGGGGAGGGGCTGGAGAGAGGGCATCAGGAGTTGCGCCGGAGAGAAAGAACCGGAGTTGCTGTGGTCAGAGAGAAGACTGGAAAGCTTTCCAGAGACATCCTGACAGGAAGCTCGGATGACTCCAGACTGCCAGGAAGTGGGAGTTAAAGAAAGACAAGGGGAGGCCCTCCCTCAGAAGGAGGGGAGGCTCCCCAGGCCTTGCTAGTGCTCTAGGAAGACAAGCATTCATACGAAGGCCTAGACCCCTGAGGATGGGCTCTCAGGGTCTCGGCCAGCCATGCTGAGTCTGAAATTAAAAGGTGGCTTCTCTCCAGGGGTGGTGGTATATGCCTATAATCCCCAGCATTTGGGAAGGCTGAGGTAGAAAGACAGCAAATTCAAGCCCAGCCTGGGCCACTTAGCAAGATCCTGTCTCAAATCTTAAAAACAAAATTTGTCTTAATGGTCTAGGATTATATACACTGAGTAGCCAAAAAATACAGTAGTCGATGTTTAAACATTTTTTTAGGTGATGGAGACACACGCCTGTAATCCCAGCACTGGGGAGGCTGAAAACAGGAGGATCACTACAAATCCAACCTACATAGTGAGACCCGTAGACTCCGTACTAAATACATTTAAATTAAAAAAAAAGAATTGCAGTAAAATATATATTGCCATTCACCTCCCTCAAAATATTTCCCCTCACTTTGAACATACATCCTGTCGTTCCAGCCACTTTCTGAAGCAGTTTTGGAAGTCTGTTTCCACGTCTTCATTTGCGCCTTTGTGGCTGCCTCAGTGTCCTTGAATTAATTAAAAACATTTACCTTTTGTGGTCATTTTGCCTATAGGGAAGAGCAAGAAGCCAACAGCACCAGGTGCGCTGGGCAGGCGCCTGAGGACACGCAGGAGTGTTCCGAGGAGCCTGCCTTTCTGCCCAACGGGGTGGGCAGTGGCCTTCTCCACTGTTCTGATCCTACCTCCTAAGGACACCCTTCAGTTTTCGTGGCCTCCTCTGCTCACAGGCGGCTCTTTACCTCTCCCAAGCCCACTGGGCAGGTCTTCTTGTCAGGAAGCTCTTCTCTAACTCAGGCCTACTCCTTCCCAGTTTGCCTTTCTCCCTGGGGGGGCCCATCACGCAGAGCAGAGTGCGCGCCTGGTCCTCCTGACAGCTGCAACAGCCGCGAGCAGAAGGCGTTCAACGTTCCCCACTCAGCCGAGGACCGTGGCCAAACCCTAGCACGCAGTGT
Organism: Ctenomys sociabilis; assembly: GCA_004027165.1. Lineage (NCBI taxonomy): Eukaryota > Metazoa > Chordata > Mammalia > Rodentia > Ctenomyidae > Ctenomys > Ctenomys sociabilis. The sequence continues at coordinate 18,231 of PVKA01033663.1, forward strand.
CTCCTAAGGTGACCAACACCCAGAAAGCCAGGCAAGGGAACCGCGCAGGTTCACACAAGCCACTCGTCTGAGCCTGTGATTGCTTAGCTATGACTGAAGTTCCTTGCTATCGGCTGATAGGTACCAGCCCACGTACAAACTGCTAAATTATCACGGTTCCGATTCATCATGGCTGAATCCCCAAAACAACAGTTTACCTTCCCAATGAATGACTTCTTCCTCCTTCTCCCACACCCCAGTCCTGGGTGCCTTTACCTCCAGCACACAAGGGAGCCCCCAATCAGCTCATTGTGTGTCACAGAACCTGTCCCTCAAACTCTGCCCCTAGCAAAAGTCCAAAAAGCCTCACCCTCCCTGTCTCAGGTCAGAGGATCCCCCATCTCCCTGCCCTCGATCCTCTCTATGTCTTCAGGGCTAATAAGGACTCCCCCCCCCCTTATTTCTGCTTCTCTGTCCTGCTGCCACTGTCCCCCAACCACAAACCCTAACACCAGCCACCCACTGTTAACCTTCATTCTACGTCTGTATGCATTTCCCAGGGTTATCATAACCAATTATGTTACACGGGTGGCTCAAAACACAGAAACAGCTGGGTGTGGTGGCGAGTGCCTATAATCCCGGCACTCTGGGAGGCTGACACAGGAGGATTGCAAGTTGGATTCCAGCCTAGGCAATTTAGAAATCTGTTAAGGCCTTGTTGCAAAATAAAAAGTTCAAGGGTTGGGAGACAGCTCAGCAGCATAAGTACCTGCCTGGCAAGTGTAAGGTAAGGTCTGGAGTTTGATCCCCAGTACAAAAAAAAAAAAAAAAACAAAAAAAGTTCAAAAGGAGCTGGGGATATAGCTCTGTGCAAAGCCCCTGATTCAACTCCCAGTACTGGGAAAGAAGAAAACCCCACAGCACTGTTTTCTGAGAGTTTGAAGGGCTAGATATTCAAAACCAGGCAGGTGCAGGCAGGCCTTGCTCCCCCTGCTGGCTCTAGGGCAGGATCTCTCCCCTCTCCCTTGCTTCAGGTTGAGTGGGCAATCCTTGGTGTTAAAGGTCTTCTTCTGAACGTGCCTCTGTACACAAGTTTCCCTCTTCCTCTAGGGACTGTGGTCCACTGTAAATCAACATATTCTCATCTTGTTCTTAACAGCCAGGGTCCCAGTTCCAAATCTGGTCACATTCCCAGGCACTGGGCATCTCTGGGGTCATGGTTCAAGCCCTTAGCAAAGGAGTGTAAGGGAGTTTAGCAGCAGGAAGCCATCTGCAGCTGCACAGGTAGGGGCTGGCCGTCTGGGCCCAAGTGTGAGCAGAGGCAGGGCAGAGCCCATGGGGACCAGAACCCGTGAGGAGAAGGCCCAGCTGTCCCCGGCTCAGGGACAGAGCCCCAGACAGACATGCGGGCCCTTTTCAGTCACTAGACTGTCCTGTGTTTCTCCTGGCTGACCCACAGTCCCCCCAGCCAGCAGGAGGTACAGTGGTGGGGCAGAGGAAGAAGCCCCGAAAAGACGCCTTTGCTGGTCATGCGCCCTGAGCCTTGGGCGTGTCCCCTCACCTCTCTTCAAGACACTGGATCCGGGTCATGCTGAACTGACTTATCACTCAAGCAGCAACTCAGCCTGGAGCCTGAAGGATTCCTGACAAGCGCTGAGATGACTGGGAAGGATGGGAATTTTTCTAGAAAGAAAGAGAGAGAGAGAGAGAGAGAGAGAGAGAGAGAGAGAGAGAGAGAGAGAGAAAGAAAGAAAGAGAGACAGAGGAAGCATCCGGGATAGAGTACACCTCTTCCCTTTGTCAGAGCCCCTGACCAAAGGTCAGTGCAGAGACTCCAGGGGACTTCTGGGCAGGGACAGAGAGCTTTGTGAAGTCAGCACACTGGCATCCAGCCTCAGCTTCTCGGGGACCAGCAGATGGCGTGGGCTGTCACTCGCCCTCTGTGCCTTATTTCCCTGCCTCTAAAAACTAGATAGTAAGGTTGAGGATGATGGCCACACCTATAATTCCAGCACTCACTCTGGGAGGCTGAGACAGGACGATCACAAATTTGAGCTCAGCCTAGATAATTTAGCTATTTAATAAGACCCCCATCTCTCTCTGTCTGTCTGTTTGCCTATCTGTCTGTCTGTCTATCTGTCTATCTATCCATCTATCTATCTGTCTATCCATCTATCTATCTATCTATCTATGGGACTGGAATTCAATCCCTGGTTCCACCAAAAAATAAAATCAAATAAAAAATAAAGGACTGGGAATATAGCTCATTGTGAAAGTTCTGGGTTCAATAAAAAATCCAAGAGAGAGAACTACGATCAGCCTTCCTGTAGCAACTCGCCTTGGTCTTCACCTAGGGATCCACCTGTCTCCTCTCTCAGTCCCAAGTTATGGACGTGTCTAGATGGCTCTCAAAATCTTATTCAGTCATAGGCGGGCCTTTTGCAGAGCGTCTGACTCTAGAGTGTGTGGTTTGAAGATCAATCCACTGATTGGCTTGGCGCCACCCTAATCCCAGGAGCCTGGATGCAAAATAAGGGATAGAGAGAGGCTTATCTTTCTCTCTTGCTGCTTTTAGTACCTGGTGGGTGCCACGAAATGCTCTCCTCCATGATGCTTTCTGCCATGTGCCAACCTGCCTTGGAGCCAGCCAACCATGGACTGAAACTTCGATGAACTGTTGAACTGAATAAACCTTTACCCCTTTAACTTAAGGTGTCTGGTATTTTGTCTCAGCAATGAGAAGTTGGGATAACTAACTTAGGGTAACTAAGACACCCCTGAAGCCTGGGAAAGGACCCTGTGCTTCACTCAGGACATGAATCATTTGGTTGGAACTTCAACCACTCGGACGCTGGCTTCCTCTGAGTACAGCAATTGGCAAGGGACAGGCAGGGACCCGAAGCTGGTAGTTGGGGCAGTGGCTAGGCTGGCACAGGGACTCCTGCTAAAGAGGTTTCAGCTCGGCCACGGGTCATAGGGCTTGAAGCTGTGAATCTGCAACGACTGGTCACCATGAGAAGAGGACAGAGGGCTACTGGTGTAGAACCAGGGGGACAAACCAAGACAAGAGGCATTCTGGTTCAGGGGGTATTAGTGACTCCAGAACCTAGCTGTGCAGTCCAGAAGCCAGGTCTCCTTCCCTGCCCAACCCTGTTTGAGCGGTGTGGTCCTGTGTCACTCGGGGAAAAAATACATGCATGACCACATTAAGAATGCTCATCCCAAAAAGAAAAAAAAAAAAAAGAACGCTCATCCCAGGAGACAAGTGTGGGGCTGAACACAGTAGATCAGTGACGGTGAACCTTTTAGAGACAGGGCCCAAGCTGCAACTCCAAACCCGCTCATCTATCCCAAAGTGCCAATACTGCAATTAAACCCAAATACTGAAGTTTTAGGTTAGAAACACAAGTTACATTAACATCTTTTGTTTTAAAAGACAAACACGATAGTACATGTGCTGGAGGTTCACCAACATCAGATTAGATCATTAGGTTGAGGGCTTTTTGAGGACAAGCAATGTTTTATTCACAGGTGCATTCCAACGGGCTGAATGTCCCAGAGGTGAAATAACTGGGAAATGAACGAATATGATATATAAACATTCCTAGGGCTTATAAGGCTCTTGAGAGCTTGTTTGGAGGTTCTGCAGGGGAGCCCTGCTGTACATATACCTTTTTTTTTTTTTTTTTTTTTTTCAGAACCAGGGATTGAACTCAGATCCTTGCGCTTGCCAGGGAGGCGCTTATTCTACTGAGCCATCTCCCCAGCCCCATTTCCACTCATATGCCCTTGACAGAGGAAATGTCCTCCTCTACTGGGGATGGTTGTCCTCCTCTACTGAGCACACAGCCTTGGGAGAGACACACATGAAGTGGCAAGGGAGGAAGGGGACACCCACCTAGCCACCCAGATCAGCCAAAGCAATCCTAAGGATCCGTGGGGTGACAGATGTCATAGGAAGATTGTCTTCACATCCTATAAAGTTCTTTTTTTTTTTTTTTTTTTTTTTTGCAGAACCGGGGATTGAACTCAGGCCTGTGTGCTTGCCAGGGAAGCACTTATTCCACTGAGCCATCTCCCCAGCTCCCCTATAAAGTTCTTAATACAATCTATTTAAGAATATATCTCAGGCATAGTGGTACACACCTATAATGCCAGCACTGGGGAGGCTGAGGCAGGAGGATCACCATGAATTTGAGGCATAGCCAGGGCAAAAAGTGAGTTCAAGGCCAGCCTGAACTAACAAGACTCTGTCTTAAAAAAAAAAAAAAGAAAAGAAAAGAAAAGAAAAAAGAACACACCCCAGGAAAGTTAACCTTATCTCTTCTTGTTCCACATTGTTCTTCCAAAATTTGGACTATGAGTCAGTAACCCTGACTTCCTAATTAAGTAGTTGAGTTGGGAACATTTGTCCACGCCTAGCATGTCTGGGGTGGGCTGCCACAGTTCAGGCATGGTGGCACAGGCCTGTAATCCCAGTGCTCTGAAAGGTTGAGGCAGAAGGGTCACAAATTTAAGGCCAATTTGCACAACTTAGCAAGACCCTATCTCAAAAATTTTAAAAATGGTTTTTAAAGGCTGTGTGTATAGCTCAGTGATAAGAGTCCTGAGTTCAGTCCCCTATAGTCAAAAAAAAATTTTTGCAAGGTGTGGTGGCGCATGCCTGTAATACCAGCACTTGGGAGGCTGAGGCAGGAGGATTGTTGTGAGTTCGAGACCAGCTTGAGCCACAAAGTGAGCTTAAGGCCAGCCTGAACTGCATAGTGAGACCCTGTCTCAAAAAGAGAAAATTAATTAATTAATTAATTAAATTTAATTAATTTTATTTTAAAAAACTCTGGTGATAAACACAAGTAGCACATAGAACCTACACAGAAAGTCCTAGTAATCCTAAAGTAATGTGATAAAGTTACCATAGAAACTACTAGGACAACAACAATATGCAATGTATTAATTATTGTAACTCTCCTACCAACCTGTTTTGAAACTGTTTCATTGCTATTGTTTCTAATTAAAATAAATAAGAAAAAAATTTTTGAAAGTTACCATGGAGATAAGTGTGCGACAGAGACCCACAGCAGCAGTATCCAGCCCTGATGGAGAGGGTCAGCAGAGGCTTCTCTGAGGAAGTGCTTGCTGGGCTCGAAGTGAAGGGCCGGAGCACAGGGCAGGAAGGCGTGTGGAGGAGGGGCGTGTCCCTTTGCAGTTGGTTGTCTTGATGAGGTGGTTGAAGGAGCAGCAGGGCCTCCCACAAGCAACTCAGCTCCTTGCAGAGGTGGGTATTTTAGGCCTGCACAGGGAGACACAGCCTCAGGGCTGAGGGCCCAAGAATGAGGGTGCCAGGGTCCAGGAGCGCAGTCTTGGTCCTGAGCCTAAACCCAAAGCCACAGGAAGGAGGGACACGGGCTGTTTCCAGGGTTGTTTGAAAGCCAAAATAGCGGTGGAGCTCTTTCCCTATGCGGGAAAGAGGAAAAGGGAAATCGGGGCACAGGCCTAAGATGCAGCGGACGGGCATTCCCCACATCCTCCTCCTCCCACTGCAACTCCAGGCATCCTGCGCTTTGTGGTGGGCAGACTGCCTGGGCGGCGGGTGGCTTTCCACAGGAAGTCCCAAGAAAGAAACCACAAGGGGGAAACAGCACCCGGAAGCTCCAACTGAGGGCACTGGGGTGCGGGGAGGAAGGAGGGAAGGGGGAGAAGACTGGGGTCAGCCAATACTCAGACCAGGAGCAAGGGCTTCTGGAAGGAAAAGGCTTTCGGAAGCTTTCCTGCATTATCACTAGGCCTGCCTCTTTGCATCCTCGAGCTGCCGCAGCACATTACCACAAACTGGGAGGCTCAAAAGCACTGGGGAGG
>PVKA01033664.1:0-24166 GCA_004027165.1 Ctenomys sociabilis
TCCTCCTCTTCCTCTTCCTCTTCCTCTTCCTCTTCCTCTTCCTCTTCTTCTTCTTCTTCTTCTTCTTCTTCTTCTTCTTCTTCTTCTTCTTCTTCTTTTCTTCTTCTTCTTTCTTGAGGGGCCATCTCAGTCAGCCCTGCAGATGGGCCTATCATGGCACATGGTGCTGGGAATTAAAACGCCATCCTTGCTCTAGCCTAAGCTTGCTTAAGCAGGCAGCCTAGCCTGCTGAGCTATCTCACTGTCACCCCGTGTTTCTTTTTCATAAACTGACTTTCCTCCCAAATTTTTGGTGGAGTAAAGTTAACAGAATGAAAAATGTTCAGTCTTCACTCACTGAGTTCGTAGTTCAGTGGCATGAATTTTATCCTTACTGCTCTGTAACTAGCTAAAATTCCATCTCCAGAATTCTTTCCTTTTTGCACACCTGCATCTTTGTACCCATCAGACAATAATTTCATTTACATACCAGCCTGGCCCCAGGACGCCATGATTCTGTCTTTCATTTCTATGACTTTGATGTCTATCAATGCCTAATGGAAATAGAACCATGCACTATTTGTATTTTTGCAACTGATTTTCACATAAACTAATTCCCTAGAGTTAATCAGTGATGAAAGATGTACCAGATTTGCCTTACATTTTTAGATGAATGTTTTCCTTTGTATGTCTATATTATTTTTGGGCTGTGGTGCCAGGGTCAAACTCAGGATCTTGCTCTTGCCACGTAGGCACTAATGCCACTGAGCTATCTCACAGACCTTATATTACATTTTGGTTTTACATTCACCAGCTGATGGATATTTGTGATGCTTCTGCACTTCAGCTGCTGTGAATAATACTACCATGAACAAGGCATTTTTTCTGCCTTCATTTCATTTTACAGTTAGGGTATTAATCTGAGGTTTTTCATTGTTAATGTCATATTGATAAAATTTTCCCCAGCACTACTTTCGGTGTATTCTACAAGTTCTGATATGTTGTGCTTTCATTTCCATTCAACAACTACTTGCCTAGTAGGTGAAAATGTTTGAAATTTATCTTCTACAATTTCCCCAGGAAAATTCCAGTATCCTATACATTCTTGAGTTCCAAAATAGTAATGTCAGACAAATTCTACCAGCTCAATGTTGTCTAGGTGGAGAAAGAGATTCCTTGTGCTTCTTGCTCCACCATCTTTCAAGAGTGCTCTGGAGTTCCTTTATTATTAAAGCAGTGGAGAAAAAAGAAATATACAGAAATTAATGATTCTTCTTATTTGTAAACTATCTACCAACCTTTATGCTTCACAGTATACAGAGATTGTTGCATAAAATCTCAGAAAAAAATACTGATATTGTAGTATCTGTATTTAACTGGTAAGAAAATTATAAACAGGAAATAATAGAGAAGCTAACTAGAAAGTGAAGATGAATTTTATTTCACTCATAGAATTATTTACACAATTAGTATAAACACTGCTTTCCTGTGCTTACAGAATAGAAGGCATTCATCATTAGGCCTCTGACCTGCTCATGGGAAAGCAATTATCTGAGTTGTTGTGGAGGTATTAGATACTGGGTACCATGCTGGCCGCTGTTGATGAAAGGAAACAAGAGAGCTTAAAGGTTAGGAATACCAATTAAAAAGTGTAAATTTTAAAAAAAGTTTCTTTTAAACTCTGAGTGCAAAGTGCTCTTTAGAAGAAGCATGTTCTGTAATTACAGTGTTTCTCAACCCTATTACAGTGTGTTTTCTTTATTTTTCTAACCTCCATACATTAATTTAATAAATTGAGGGTAAAATGCTAAGTTTTTTTGTACTAAAAATCACATAACAAATGATATGAAAATATTTATTAACTACAATAGAAGTAAGCTAGTCATTGCCAAGTGTATTATAAACACGCTTCTGAGTAGTCTGTAGTAATAGAAAAATGTTTTTACTTAATCCCTTCCATCAGCTACTGAAAGAAGATAAGAGAGCTGAGTTAATTCTTTAAAATTCAAAATATGCTAAAGCTAAATACATTTGTAGAATTTTTTGTATTGCTATTTATCATAGTCTTCAGTATTTTAGCATCCTTGCATATGTCTGGAGTCATGTAGTTTGGAACTTTGCATTAACTTGTTATTTGCATATACCATACAGCAGAATGTGGAAGAAAGCCACCTAAATTTGTAGACTCTGATACTTAATATACTGAGGGCAATGAAATTGTGTTTAAGACTGACCAAAATTTGGTCTGTTTTGATGGTGGAAAAAGCTTTAATTTTTATTGAAGTCTCACTTAAGCAAAGAAAACAAAAACGTATTAAAAAGTCATTTCTTTCAGTCAAAACACATATTCTTTCCTCATAGAATGACCACTGAAAGTGTGAAAATATTCTTAGTACTTTATTTAATTATATTTACTTGAATTAAAATATATTCAGTATAAAATCAAATGCTAAAAGCTTGACTTTGAAAACTTTATGGCATAACAGAATATTCAGGTGTCAGACCACAATAGCTTGTTAAGTCAGAGCAATTTTCCACATACCAAAAAGACAGGAGGATTTCTTTGAAAAACATTCATTTCATGAAGTACTGCAAAGTATAATTATGGAGACATCCACTTTTTTGGTTTAATTTCACTACCTGTCACCAATGGCATGAATCTTTTAATATCATTATAAAGAGCTACAGGCTTTTGAAGACAGCGGCATATAAATTTGGGACATGAATTGTGAGTGTTACACTATCAGGACATGTTAGCAGGCTGTGTCAGGACAGTGAGGCGCGGCGAATGCAATAGAGACAGCCGTGGTGAACACAAAAGCTGGGATTCCACAGAGCAAGTATGGGAGATAGTGAAAAATCACAGGGACCTAAGAAGGGAGTGGAGGGAAATCAAACTAGATTTTTACTGGTTTATTTATTTATTTATTTGTTTGGTTTTTATATTTTGTGCAGGGTCTCACTATGCACTTGTCATGATCCTCCTGTTCTCAGCCTCACAGCGCTAGGATGACAAGCATGCTCCACCACACCCAGACTCCAGTCCCCGGTGCAGCGTGCCCGTGGTGACACCAGCGCAGCATGTGACACAGAGGATCGAAACCCGGCACTTGTCTAATGAGGTGCTTTGTCTGCTGAGCTATCGTGCTGGCCCTTAGAATTTTAGAAAATGAAAAGCATAAAGTGATTAAACTAGAGGGAAAAAAGTGGAGATAGAAGTGTGAGATATCTGGATTTATTTTCAAAAACTGCAGTCATGTCAATATTAAAGATTTGTTCACATTTTTATGCCAAAAACATATCATTAGATATCACATAAAAATATACACTGGCAGAGAGGAGTTATACTACAGTTTATGCAGAGAAAAAGCTTTCCTCAAAGACTTTTACTTCAGAAGACGCACAATGATGTCTTGTTTCAAATACTTGATGTAGATTTCTTTAAAGAAGCAGAGGAAGGAAATTGGATGTTTATTGCTTCATGACAATAACTGTGACAAAGTTTAATTCTAATGCGTTCTACCTCATGATAATTCAGGTTCACTTATGGAGAACCAAGATAATGGGAATTATCTGCAACGAGGCAAAGTTACATGGCAATTAACTAAGGCAACACAAGCAGTGTGCCAACCATTGTTGAGTTCTTATTATGTTTAGTGAAGCTATGTATCATATAGTTCTTTTTGCTATTTTTATTCTCTTTTTTTTTAAAGAAGGTAAATATTCTACTTTTCATTATTTTAATTTTGTTTAGAAATAAAAAAAATTTCCTAGAGTGTTTAATAACTATATTTAACAATTTTGATCGTTTGACTCTTCAGCACAGAAAAACTTTCTGTTTTCTGTTTTTTTTTACTGTTATAGTACAGATCTGCAGTAATAACATAAATTATGTATTATAATTTAATTGCACTCTTTTTCTCTTGTCTGTTTCCCCTTTTACTTTCCAACATCAAATTTGTCTATTAATGTTGAAGGACCATGTAAAGTTAATTATCACAGATAGATAGATAGATAGAGAGAGAGATGATAGATTAGAGATAGATAGATAGAAGACAGATGATTGATGGATAGATGATAGATAAATGATAAATAGGTGATTGATTGACAGATAGATGATAGATAGACTAGAAAAGCAGATTAATAGTCCAAAGAACATAGAAAACATATAAGACTTTCCCAAGTCCAGGTAAATTTTGACATACTTTGTCCAGTAGACTGTAATACCTTCTTTATCTTGCATCAGTTTATAGCCCCATCAACATTGGAGAAAGGATCCTTTCTATCTATAACCTAACCAACTCTTGTTATTAGTTGGTATATTTTTATTCTTCCATCAGATTTTATTGGTAAACTTTAGATATATACTGATCCCATTCATCATATGATGTGTACCTGTACATGATATAACTAGATCCATTTGCTGAAAGTTCATGTTTTCTGCAGTCAAGGGATATGGATCCTTGTCAGAGATAACGTAGCTCAGTGTGTCTAGAGTTCTTTCTCTTTTTTTTTTTTTTCAGTACTGGGAATCGAACTTGGGATCTTGCACTTTCCAGGCAAGCTCTTATGCTGCTGAAATATCTCCCAGCCCCGGAGTTGTTTTTGTATCTTCTATTTTTTTCCTTTGATGCACATGTCCAATTTTTGTTATTGTTATTGTTCTTTTGACAATACCTCACTGTTTTTACCAATATGGTCTTGAAGTTAGAAGTCCAGCACTGTGACATCCCCTTCCTTGCTCTGGCTTCTCAGAACTCCTTTTGCTATTCTAGGTCTCTTCTAGTTTCACATGAAGTTTACGATAGTTTTTTTAGGTTATGTAAAGAATATTATTGGTATTTTGATTTGGGCAGTGTTCAATGTATGCAACCCTTTTGGAAGCATTGCCATTTTGTCTACATTTCTTCTTCCTATCCCCGAACAGGGGTTATGGTGGAGTATCTTTGGAGAAGATCTAACTCCAGTACTTCTCAAATTCTTAAATGAAACCAAAAGGGAAGTATTACACTGGAAGTCATTCTGGAAACAAGCATTGCCCCGATTCTGAAACCAGAAAATGAATCAATAAGAGAGGGAATATAAGCCATTCTCTTTAATGAACATAGTGTAAAAATCCTAAATAAGACTCTGGTAAGTAGGAGGTACTTAACTATCAATAAAAAAAATCATGACCAAGTAGGATGCACTCCATGGGTGCAGCCATACATGGATACATGCGGTGTACCACATCCACAGGCCAAGGACAACAGAGACATGATCATCCCAGTAGATGCAGAAAAGCATTGGACACATTCCAACATCCATGCTTCATAATGATACTGGGGGAAACAGAAATAAAGAGTCTTTCTCACAACCTAATAAAAATCACCCATGACAAACCAAATGCCAACATCTTGCTAAAAGGAGAGAGATGAGAAGACTTGCTCTACAATGAGAAGTAAGAAATAGGCACCTGCTGTCACCATTTCTGCTCAGTTTAATTCTTGACACATTAGCTAGAGTAATCCAACAAGAAAAGCAAGTAAAAGGAACATGGGGAGGAAAAGGAGAAACTAAATTATCATTTTTTGACTGACATGATTAAGATATCCAATCTCCACTCAATGACTAATCAAACTACCATTCCAATTTGGTAGAAAGATACATAGTTAACATTCATAAAAATGAATGCTATTCCTGTGTACCAATAACAAACTCATTGACTGGAGAATTAAGGGGAAATACCCTTTACAATAGCATAAAGAAAGTGAAATACTTAGGAATTAATCTCACTATGGAAGTTAAAACCTGCTACAATGAAACTTGATAATACTCTAGGGCTGGGGAGATATTCAGTAATGGAAGCACCTATCTGGCAAGTGCAAGGTCAGGGTTCCAGCCCTGGGTGCTGCATGACTGACTGGCCTTGAAAGTGTGTGTGGTGCCTCAAATTTATAATCCCAGGACAGAGGAGGCTAAGACAGGATGATCACTATGAGTTCAAAATGCTTAGCAAGACCCTGTATGAAATAAATAAATAAATAAATAAATAAATAAATAATCCCCCAAAATCTTGTAGTACTCTGAAATAGGAAATTAAGGAGGATATTAGAAAATGAAAATTTATAATTCTATTTTAAAAATAAAAGCTTAAGAAAAATATGAACATTAAATAAATTAAATTTTTCCATTTATACATTGCTAAATTCCCATTAAGACAAACTTTACACTAAAACATTATATTATGCATTGAAGTATTTAGGCTTTAGACTCTGCTATCAATTGAATCAAGAACTTCAAATTATGGAATAAAAAGAATTGGCATAAATGATAGTCTACATGACAATTCCATGTTGAAAAAGATAAGAATAAAGATGGGTAATTTTGATTTGCAATTGGAAATACCACACAGACAAGGACGATAGTAATGTCTTGCTACTACAGAAAGAAAAAAATTGACCAAATGGTATTTTTTAAAAAATAATTTATTTATTTATTTATTTATTTATTTATTAGATAAAGGGACTCACTACACAGATCAGACTCATAGTTATCCTCCTGTTTCACCTCCCTAACCTAGCACTAGGATTGCAGTTGTGTGCCATGAAGTCCCATTTCATTGACCAGCATAGCATGTGGTTCCAGGAATCGAATCCAGTCCTTGTGTTTGCAGGCACTTAGACCACTGATCGATTGCCCCAGCTCTGACCGAGTGGTTTTATAACAAAGATAAATTTATTTATTTCAGTTCTATAAATTAAAAAATTGAGATCCTGCTGCTATCACAGTTACATGTGGGCAAATATTTTGCCTGCTTATGGTTTGTTCTTGCTCCTGACATTCTTGTCTATCATCTGTAGATATCTACCCATTTATCTGTCTTTAGTTTGATTTTTACATTTGAAGCTTGAATGTATTTAAAGTTTATGATTACATATTATATTTAACATATTTAGTACATTGGATAACTATTATTCTTTTTCTTCTTTTCTGATACAGTGATTATTTAAGACCTTCAGTTACACAGTAACATACTTCTAATTACATTCAGCTTCTTCATACTGTGTGTCATAGTCACAGAAAATATATTTTGTGGTTTTCAAAACTGAGCTCCAGGTTTGAGTAGAATACTCTCCGAAGAAAACATATGGAGGTTCTATCTATCTATTATAAAATTTCCAACTTACTAATTATTAAGGAAATATACTCAACATTAATAAAATGACTATTCATAGATGCTGTTGTGATCCTTATCAGAATGACAAAAGACAAAATATTGCCCAACAAGTGGAGAAAAGGGAACATTTGCATATAATTGTTGGGAACACAAAATAGTCCAGCTGTTATGGAAAGCTGTGTGGAAGCCTTCAAACACATTAGGGAAACAACTACTTCCAATCTAGCAATCCGATACATAAGCATATTGAATAAATAAAATCAGTACGTTAATATGAATTTGAAACATTTATGGTAGTGAGAGTATTAAAAATTCTAAATATCTATCAGTAAGTAAATAGGTAAAGAAAGAAATATATATATATAAAGTGGATTGCTATATAGTCTTAAAAAAAGAAAAGAAACACTATAATATTTCTGACATGTATGAACACAGCAGACAGTAAGATAAAATTGAAAACACAAGTTCATGTGTAAGGGGTGATATGGAGAATGTTTACATCTTAAACACTATTAGAATAAAATACATATTTCCATTAATACCCCTGGAATATTCTCTCTCCACTTGAATGTGCTTATTCTATCCAGCTTGGCACTTTCTGCAGCTCTTCTCAAAGTCCTTTTGAGAAGCATTTATTTTAAGCTCTTGATGAAAATACAGCAAATGCTGCTGCTGTGTGCCATCCTGCTATGAAACAGATATTTCTTTTTGCTTTTTAAATAGAATATAAAAAGTTAATAAAAGAATAAAACATTAGAAACAATGCAGAATTACATTCAACAAAATAATAGGAATTTGACAATGGTTGTAGTATTACAAAATGGGGTCTTTAAAATCACTCCTTAGATTAGTAGACATAAACATATAATTTGGTTAAAAAGTTATAAGAAATTAAAAAGAGAAAAAGAAAAAAAATAAGCATTAACTGCTCCCTTCAATAGATCAGCAGTGCAGTTATCCAAGCTATTTTTTTTTTTCAGAACCAGAGATTGAACTCAAACCCTTGTGGTTGCCAGGCAAGCACTTATTCTACTGAGCCATCTCCCCAGCTCCCCAAGCTATTCTTAAAAGTATTATGGCCGGGCATGGTGGCACAGACCTGTAATCCCAGCACTTGGGAGGCTGAGGCAGGAGGATTGTTGTGAGTTTGAGACCAGCCTGAGCTACAAAGTGAGCTTAAGGCCAGCCTGAACTGCATAGTGAGACCCTTTCTCACAAAAGACAAAAAAAAAAAAAAAAAAAAAAAGTATTATGATGTGCTGTCTTCTATTTTATTCACTTCTGGTACTGTGCAACTTTATCTCTTTTCCAAACTTCAAACATCCCTGAAAGGTGAACATTTTGAATTGATCCAAGATATCAATGCAGGTACAACATCACCACGAAAAACACTCAGGAAAGACAGCTTCCAGAAACACTTCAGAAAGTGGCAGGAATGATGGAATAAGTGTTCAGAGAGAGAGGGATCATTTGTTCATCAGGATGAAGGACAATACAAATATATATATTAAAAAATATATGTTAAAAAATAGATACACAGATCATGTTTTTCTACAATACCTTAAAAGTGTTGAATCAAAAATTAATAGAAGGAAGGAAATTCCTAGAAGGAAGGAGTGGAAATATGATTATGAAGGACTGATGGATGGAAGGAGTAGGGAGATGCCCAACAGGGCCTTTGTTACAAAGAGGCCAAACCCATTCCTGGAGGTTCAACTTTCAAGAAGTAATTCCCTGCCAGAGCCACACATCCCACCATCACCAGATTAGGTGCTAAGATGTCAGCAGATGAACTTGGTGTCAATACAAACACTTGAACATTCAATGCAAAATTTTCTGTTTGAGTATGAAGGTGAACTGGTCACACAGGACCGCTTACATAATAATAAAGTTAATGTAAACTAAAAGGTTTGGACTCCTGAAATTAAAAGTCATTATTATAAAAGGTCAGACCTGGAGAGTGGACATTTGTATGGGTGACACTTGTGAAAAGATAGTTTTGAATAAGTGAGCAATATTTAAAGTAGAAAGATTTCACAGGAAATCCTGAAATGAGAATTTATTTAACAACCATCACCACAGCAACAACAAAAAATCAAAACATGAGAACAGCGACTAAATTTTACTATGACAAAGACTAGCTGGAGGCAAGCAGATGCAGGGGCAGTGAAATGAGGCATGCTCTTCCCAGGCTGCCATGGGCCGCCTTCTATGCCTCTTAACACCAGCAAAATTACTGCTTTATACTGCAGGGCCCATGACCTGGATTCATACACACTTTGTAAATAAGGAAGGGAAGAGCGGTTGAATGGAGGAGAGTAGACTGGAAAACAAGAAGAGAATCAAGTTATATCATGCGCAGGTACAGTTCCCTGGGATGAATACAGTCATTTGTATATCTAAATTAATAAGTAAATTAATAAATAATTAATAAGTATACTTAATTAAAAATAACTATATAAAATAATTTTATGCTCTCATTTAGAAAGAGATATCAAATTGAATTCTGAAATTGGCAGGGCCTAATTCTGTCTTTTTCTTTTCCCAGCACTGCGGTCTTGAAGATTCTAGGTGGGAGATTTCCAACTTAAGCTACATCCTCGGGGCACAGCGAATAGTTGTACCTCATAATTTATTTCTGTATGTATTTCTATTCTTATGTCACAAAAGGAATTATGAAGAATATTAACATCTATCCTAGATTCATTTTTCATATTAAATGAAGCAGATGATGCTTAGTGTTTTTCCCAGAAAGCTTTGTTCACATTATAATTATATTAACTATTTTTTTTTTTGTTACTGTGAATGTGTATATCACATTCTGGGAATGTTAGCAGTTAATTGCAAACAAGCTATCAATGACTCTCCCACCTCTAAGATGTTTTTCGCATCCTTTGCAAAGAAATGAAGCACGTGTTGCTCCATATGAGACCACTGACATCAGACGCCTTTCTTGAACTTAAAGGAGATTGATATTCCATCGAACCAATGGGTTCCCATGTAAGGAGAATCAAAGATCATTCTTCATGCTCTGAATACATTTTATAGGATACAGGCAAGTGGGTTTGTAAACGAACACCTAGGTTTCTCTATAATGCAAGGTGTAATTCTTTGGGAATATGAAATGACTATTTGTGATCCTTCACTGATGTAGGACAATAGAATTTTCAAAAGTCTGAAAAAAATAAGGCCAATGAATCACCAGATGAAAAAGATTCACACTATGGACTTGACATGGTTTTGATTTTTATGTAGCAGAGGAATTTTGATTGCTCCTGTAACACATCTTTTGCTTTAATGCTGGATTGTTTAGTAAATAAGCAAGACATATTGACATGAAAAATAAGAATAAGAGATTGGTTGAACTTTTTTTTTTTTTTTTTTTTGTATTTAGAACATGGTGTACAGGGTGTACATCATTGCGTACATTGGACTCATAGTGATTCTCCTGTTTCTAGCCTCCCAAGTGCTGGGATTACAAGCGTGTGCCACCATACCCATTCTCTGTCTCTGTTTCAGTGCGCCCCTGGGGAAGGGCCAGAATGGCAGGTATGGGGATCGAACTCCAGCCCTTGAGTCTGCCTAAGCAGGTGCTTTAATCTGCTGAGCTACTTGGCTGATCCATTTGAACATCTTTGCACTAGTGTATCTATCACTGGATAGCTGACAGGGCACCACACTGCTGTTTCTGGTCTAACCTCCTCTTTCCCTGACAGATGCCCCCCCCCCCCCCGCCTCAGCATCTGTCTTCACTTTGGAACTCTAGGCTCTCTTAAGGAGTTTGTGTCAACATGTTCAATCTTAAGAATCTTTTCCAGAAGTCTGTTACATCAATTATTTCTGCTCTGAAATGAATCATTTGTGAACATCTCATTATCATATTAAGGCAGCAGTTCCTGGTTACTTAAATTAATGACAATGTCATAAAGTTTTCCTCATTATTGTGCAGTGATACAAACTCATTGGTGGGAAGTAATCAGGTGTATAATATGAAAAATCCTCTTGGATAAAAAAATTTGGAAATCTACAAATTTAAGGATTCATAGGAGTCCACAAGTGAGAAGATACGCATCGATGGAAGAATCTGTACCTACAAAATGGGCTGTCTGATCCATGACTGGGAAGAAAACCCTTAATAGTGTGATACATTTTCATTTATATGAAACACACACACGCTAAACATTCTGTTTAACTGCACCTCCTTCTAGAATGGTTGTCGTTAGTATTTTATGTTTTCTTTCCTAATTGTTCTGTATATCAGGGTACATCCTTATTGCAGATCATTATTCTATATGGGAAAAATAATCACCAGGCTACAAATACAAATTTCTCATAATGGGAACAATCTCATTTTTCCCCAACTCCTAGACACAGGCACTGTGATTTCTCAAAAAAAATTTTTTTTGTCTTTTTGAGACAGGGTCTCACTATGCAGTTCAGGCTGGCCTTAAGCTCACTTTGTAGCTCAGGCTGGTCTTGAACTCACAACAATCCTCCTGCCTTAGAAAGCACCACCACACCCGGCTCTAAAATATTTTTAAAGCATTTCGTATACCACAGAAATATTAGTATTCTGTGATTTGACTGAGTCACAAGTCTTATGTATCAGCATGGCCTGAAACTTCACTTACATTGCAGTGAAGTTTTTTGTTTTATTTATCTCATTCTCAATAAGAGGAAGGGGATTTAGTTTTTCTCAGGGAATGAATTTAGAGGCATTGCTTCAGTAACTGAGGCGAGAGGCATCACACATTTTTCTTAATGACAGCTGTTTAAGATGTAACTATTTCCTTTCATGCTCCCCTAACCTGCAGTTGGCAAGCCCTGATTTTCAGTTTGTCCTAAAAGTATCTCACTTTCTTGTGTAGAGTATCTGACATTTTTGTTCTGTAGGTTTAGTAAGCATGATGTCATCAAGGAAAACCAGCATGATGTTCCCTGAAATTCAAGACCATCCAGTTCCCATGGGCCATAACACAAAGTTGAAAGTCAAAATAGAGCTTAGTTAAGACAGTGATTTGTACAACTGCCACTGCCAGGTAAAAGTAAAACTCTGCTCTCATTAATCATGACCCACACATGGCAATTTCCAGATGAATAGCTGTATAACACAAACATGTGAGCAGGACGAAGGTTTCCTCCCAGATGTTTGGCTCTGGAAATGCTGTTTGAAGTACCATTCAATGGTGGTGAAAATATACATTCTTCAAGAATGTCTGGTTCTAGAATAAGGAAAACATGAGTGTTGAGTGACCAGGTGGTAGTAATCACTAGTCTTTACTTCTTTTGATATGACATTAATCTCTATAGTTCTTTCAGTGATAGAGCATTGTTTCTATTTTTTATAATTTGGATTCCAAAGCATTCATAAAGGTTTTATTGCTCTATTACTATCATAAAAGCTCTTACTATAGGAGTCAGGGAGATAATTTAGAAATTCTTCCAGCTGCCAAATACATATTCCAATTATGCATCTTTAGAGCAGTAAAATATATATTCAAAGTAGAAATTGTAGTCATTCAGATCCCAGTGTTTGATGGACTAAGTAATATCCTTTAATTGACATCTGAAAAAGTTCGGTTCTACTGACAGGCTGCAGTGGTGAGCTGCATCTCCAGAGGATAGCGTTAAAATATTACCATTATCTATGAGCCACTGAACCGTGAAGGTGTTTTCCTTCCTCCAAAGTACAATCACCATAGGAAGTAGATGAAAGCTCTTTCGAATGGTGTTTGGGAATGATTTATAGTATACAATTGTGCTATGGCTTAAGGGCTTTTTAAAAATTAATCTTTTATTTATTAATATTTATTTATTTATCTATTTAGTACAGAGTCTTGCTAAGCATCTCAGACTCCTAGAGATCCCCCTGTCTCAGTTCCTCCAGTGCTGGGAGTGTAGAGGTACACCACCACGCTGGGTTTTAGTGGCCAGCACAGAGCACCCAGGTTCTGAGTCCAGCAAGGCATGAGGCAGTGGAGGGTCCTTGCACTTACTAAGCAGCCACTTAGGGCACTGAGCTATCTCCCCAGCCCATGGACATTTATTTAAGGGAATTCAACTTTTCCTTAAGTAAAAATAGTTAGGATCTGTAGACTTTCCAATTGAGGAAAAGCACAGCTTTACCCACTGCTGTGATTTATATAGAGCTTCTTCAGTAAAGATACAAAACTATTTTAGTTTCATATCTTAACAATGTTTTATTAAGCTGGTAATTCTTTCATATTTAGAGATGTAATACTTAGTGGTGATCAGCAATATCTGTAAGTCAAAATATTCTATTTGCCAATCCACATCAACTTCTCATTTAATTAATTTTATTGTTTTATTTTTTAAAAATTTTTTGCCTTTTTTTGAGCTAGGGTCTCACTATGCATTCAGGTCTGCTTTGAGCTCATTTTGTAACCTAGGCTTGTCTTGAACTTGTAATGAATCTCTTGTGATGGACAGTTTTATAAAGATGATTATATTTTAGGGCCTGAGCTTTTGGACTCCCAACATTCCATCATTTTCATGGAAATTAATAAGTTTATTTCAATGGAGTCATCTCTTAACACTAACGATGGCTTTCGATGTACAATTAGCTCAGAGAGTCTACAAATGTTAGCTCGTTCTTGATGGTAATTAGCAGTACTTTGGCAGTGGGACTTGTAGTATGGGCCTCCAATTCATTCTAGTGCTTTCATTTCTCTAGCTGCTTGGATTTCTTGTATCTCTTCTGCCAGAGATGTTCTGGCATCTCAATCTGATGGCATGTTGTCCACCATTGTCTAAAACTTTTAATGAATCAACCGAAGTATTACATCTATATCCAGCTGCTGGAAATATATGTTAAAATACTACTAAGAAATTGATACATGTGGGTAAATGTGAGTCAGTCTCTGTTAACCGAGTGTCTAACCTACTTAGAATCTATTTCTGCTTTTAACTGAGGATTCTTGGCAATGTAAGTGGTCACATCTTGTAGGTAATTTTGTACATAATTCCTTTTAGATAAACTGCCTTTAAAAACAGGACTGCCTTATTCCCTAGACATATAGCACAAATATGTTCATTATGAGTCTGGGGGCAGAGAGATATCATGAGGATGGGTGTCACGGGGAACAAGAAACCTGGTGCAAAGCGAGGCAGAGGTTAGGATCTTTAAGCAGTGAGATGTCTCTATAGAAAGACAGTGATGAAGTTTCTTTGCTGGCAAGGGAAGAAGACTGGAGAGAGAATTTAAAAGGCGAACTCTCATAGAGTCTCTGACAGCAATTAAAGGACTCTAACCCCAAATTCAGAAACTCACTTTTCAATGCCTAAAGATTTATTTTAAGGAACTCCATTAAGGTATTTTATTCTACTTGCATTTTTATTCCCTAGTCGACATGGTTAAATTTAGAGTTTAATTGTTAGCCATGTCTGCCCCGTGGCTATAAGAAAATGATATTCTTGGTCTACAACAGAAAGTCTCTGATGCTCTGTCTCTTACAGATACTTGGAACATAAGAGCTTATAGTTTTCTTTCAACCAGAAGTAGGTATATCGAGCCATGGACTTTGCATTCATCAATTTCTGTAAGCATCTCACAGGAGCTGAAATTTTATCTTCAGGAGCACCAGTTTCAATAAACAACCACTAATAATGGTTTACATAACACTCATGTGATTACATGCCATCGATTTTTACCATCCTCCTCTCAGTGGCCACAAAATTTTAGTAAATTTTGCCTTAAATATGGGTATAACTCAATTGCAGAATTCCTCTTTAAAAGTCTATTTCTTGAAACCAAGTCTAGCAGAAGAAGCATAATATAATCACATCAAAGCATAGAATCCACACCAGAAAATTTAGTGCACTTTGTGAAGAATATGGAACTAGTCATAAAGGTACTGAAAGAACTGGAAAATATTCTTTCAGTAAGGTTACCTTAAAGAGGGGATAACTCAATGTCAATTTCAACAAGAAGTCACTCAGGTCAGGTGAGACTGAAGGGGAAGAACTTACTGAGTATAGATCCTATGTATACTAGGCAAGAACTGAAATTCTGGATCCAGAAACAGGGTGGAGACATCTGTGAGAGCTGGGTCATAGAAGAAGTTACGCATGGTTACGCTGAAGGCTAAGCCTATTTAGAGCCATCACTTGAAGGTGGAAGGAACTCACCATCTCTTTTAAATTTCTGATTATCTGTGTGTCACTGATATTCCCCCTTGGTCAGAAATCCATTGGCTGAAATCAGCAGGAAAAGCAACATGGGGAGAATGTTTTCTATGTGTCACTTCCCTGAAGGAAGGGAAAGAAGGTAAGTAGAACTAAGGGAAATCACTGGTATAATATTTTTATGCAACTATCTATATATACTTTATATATTCTAAATAAATGTAAATGTTCATTTATAAAAAAGATAATTAAGTTACTTAATAAGTTGAAAAATATAAGAAAGTAATTTTATCAGATGGTTGACAATGCTAGATAAGGGAACTTAGTTTAATAAAAATATACATGCCACTTTTTTGTTTTAAAGAGAATAAAAAAAATTTAAAAAACAGAACATTAAAAACAATAGAAAATTTTAAAACAAGATGATAGGAAATTAACAATGATTATAATATTGAATACAGTTATTATCTTCAAAGTAGTTGTTGAGGGCCTGAGAGACAATTCAGTGGTTTAAGTGCCTGCCTGGCAAGTGCAAGGACCTGATTCTGATCCCTGCTACCACATGCTATGCCTACCCACCTCGTGCGTACTGAGCCAGCCACTGAGACCAGGCATGGTGGTACACGTCCTTCATCTCAGCTCTGGGGAGACTAAAAACAGGTGGATCACTACAAGTCCGAACTGAGTAGTGACACCTTGCACCAAAATATTTTTAAAAAGTAGTTGTTCAGATTACTAGAAATAGGTATGTGAAATTGATCAAAGAATTAAGCAGTAATAGTTCCTTTTGGTAAAATAATAGAAATCAATGGTAAATTAAGCTATCTTGTGTATGATATGCCTGCCTTCTTTTTCTTCCTTCCTTCATCTCAGCTGTGACTGTATATTCCACTTTAAATATTGAATCAATGCTGTAACAAATTACCACAGTGTTTAAAAATTTAACTTTTCAGGATTTCCTCCTCTTTTTAAATCCTTGTCTATATTCCTGTTTTCTACAGCTACCTGACACATATTTGCAAACTTAACATCTTGCAGACATAACACTTATTATCTCACAATTCCGTAGGTCAAATATCTGGTCAACTGAATCGGATTTGTCCAAGTTCTCCCAGGCTGGTATTTTGATGCCTGTCAAGTAGTGCTCAGGACAAGAGTGTACTATTGAGCTCATTCACTGATGCTGAGTTCATTTGCTTGGGGTTGAAAATAGGTGTGTTTCTTCTCCTGATGTCTTTCATTTGGGTGTCTGCTTCCGTTGATACACAGCTGTCTCCATGTTGAGCTATCAAGGATGTATCAAATCCTTCTTCATCTTCAGATTTCTTTCTCTTCTGTTTCAACTTAGAGAGAAAAAAATTCTCTTTTTAAGGGCTTATGATTAGATCCTTCCCAGTTGAATAATCTCTCTAGTTGAATGCCAACCCTGCCATTTTACGGAACACAATGATGCACTGACTTCTCATTATCCTCAACAGCTTCTGCGATTAGAGGCAACCATGACAAGAGGCTATCTTGGCAACTCTACCTGCTGCAGCAACACTGCTAGAAGGGGCAGAGAAAATAAGATTCCCACTTCATACACATTCTATGTTTTGATACAATAGGATGTTTTACTTTTGATGCCTGATGACACAACAAATAAGAGTAATATGGAAAGTTGTTTGATAGTAACATTTTAACTCAGTTCCTGGAGAAAAGAAACATTGACACTTGTGAAAATATGCAAATAGTTCCCTAAGCTTATAGGATGAAAGAGAATGTTGTTTTTTGAGTAATGTTGATTTTTTAAAGAAATTAACACCATAGGAGAACACATATGATGATGAAAATATTTAAATCCAAAGATGTGAGTGCAGCTTCCTAGGTGTGTGCCTTTGCAGTAGCTTCTTTTTCATAGGAAAGGAGATACATTTGAGTGTCATGTACCTTGCTGATCTTCATTCTGTCTGACTATGAAATTGTTGTCACTATGCATTACTCAGGCTAGAGCTAGAGAGCAAGCACATAGTCAGCAAGCCTACAAAAATTTGTAATTTCAGAGCCTTTTTAAACATGAGAACGTCAGTAGATTAAAAAAAGATCAAGGAACTCTTTTCAGTTTTTTGAGATGTTTCCTGATTGTTGAAAACTATTTAACATTAATGTTAACTTCTTTGGAAATAGAAACTTCGATTAATTTTACTGAAAGTAATAAGTTCTTAAGGAATAAGAATTTTATTGTCCACATTGTATAATTCCAAGCAAATGACAATATTATGTGTTAATAAAGTAATGGATTGTTAAAATTAGACGTGTGCATGAAACAAACCCAACTTGTTGGAATCCCAGGTGATTGCTCTTAGCCACTTTAGTAACACAGCAGGTTACATGAATTATTATTACTTTTAATTAGCATTCTGACAAGTAGAGGATTTCTTTACCTGCATTCAGATTACACACAGAAAATGATTTGAAAGCTTTTCTTCCTTCAAAAACATCAAAGCAAATCAAAGAAAGCAGCTCCAATCATATCCTTATTATCAAATACCTGGGGATCATTAAACCAAATGACAGAGAAAGAAATGCCAATTACTAATGCTGTTTCAAGATGAAACTTGATTTTTCCATAGGAGAAGATTATTCCAATTAAAGTCATATTCAACAAAGTTATTCCATTGTTTATCAATGATAATTTTGTTCCCTTCTACTTCTTAGTCAATGAGCTGATATAAAATATATTTCATATTTATAGCATATATAAAATGCTGTATATTTGATTTCTATTTGATTATAGTCTTGATATAATATATAATAGGTGATTTTCAATTAGTCATATATTAAAATTTTCAGCAACAGTGAGAACTGTACTAGTAGAGGGTTATATAAATTTATATACTGAAACAGTCCACTGGACAATGAATGCTTCAGACACTACAGACTGATATAGGAGTAAGGCTGTGAAACATCTTTTATACAACACAAAATAAAATTGACCTGATGTTTAAACAGTTAATAATTATATGAGTATTTGCTAATAATGATATATGAATGACAGTAGGATTTTTTTCTGTCTTAACTACTACATTTTTGATGCTATATTTCTCATATAAAAAAGGTAAATATTACACAAGACAAATTTCTAACTTTTATTATATGGGAAGTAACATAGGTAATATTGAGCATTAGTTGAAGTAGTTCTGAGCTTTGTTCCAAGTCTATTACAGGGGTGAATAGCAGTTTTCTGCCATTAATTGTTAAGAAAATCATGAGTTACTCTAAGAGACACTAATAAAAAATAACAAGCACACAATAAATGACAAAGTTAAAACTGAAACAATTACAACATAGAATTAATAAGAAAATTCCTGTCTCATCAATTTATTATTATACTCTTCAAATTAAAAATAAAAATATAAAGGGCAAGAAAAAGTTAAGATTCAGCTAAAAGGAAAAGTTAATGTTTAATTATTTGACTAATCTTGCATACCTGGTAATCTAAACCACATATTTGATGATAAAAATACACAATATAACAACCATTGTTAATTTTCAATTCTGGTATTTTTTTAAATCTATTTAGTATAGGGTCTTAAGGTCTCACTACACAGCCCTGACTCATATTGATTCTCCTGCTTTCAACCTCCGAAATGCTGGGGTTACTTACAGGTGGGCACCACCATTTCCAGTCTCAATCCCCATCTCAACAAGCCCTGAGGGCAGGGCCAGCATGGCAGGCCAGGGAGTGTACCCCCAGCTCCTGCATCAGCCTGAGCAGGTGCTTTAATCCATGAACTATCTGGCTGGCCCTTATTTTCTATTCTTGTTTCAAAATTATGTTTCATTTGTATTTTTGTGTGCTGTTCTATTTCTGATTTTGTTTCAAAGATCTTTTTCTCTGTTTCAAACCATAGAGTTTTGGCATTATTGATTTTAGACTGCACACAATCTCTCTACGAAATAAGTCATCAAATAAGAGTATAGCAGGAACCTCCAAAAAGACATTCCCAATTATCCTCATAAAAATGATACAAAACAATTAGAAAGATGATCACAATGTGCCATATATTGTACCTTCAGTAAAACCTGAATACATAAAGCTGTCAAGCTCAGGGCCAGTGAGATAGCTCAGCAGAATAAGTGTCTGCTCAGGCAAGCACAGGGCCAAGAGTCTGATCCCTGTTACCACAGGCCATGCTGGCCCCACCCCCTGGTGCACTGAACAGGTGATCAAGTCCAGCCATGGTGACATGTGTCTATAATCCCAACACTGGGATGCTTGAAAACAGGACAATCACTTCGAGTCCAAGCTGTGTAGTGAGACCCTGAACAAAATATAAAAAAAAGAAAGAAAATGTTGTCAAGCTCAAAACAACTTGTACGTGATAAAGAGAAAAATATGCTTAAAAAGAACAAAATAAGTTTTGGAATAGGACAGGTATGGAATTATGGTAGAGAAACTCAGGCTCAGAGGCACAGCTGGTCCCAGAAATAAGAAAAGTAACAGTAATAGCACTAGCAAAACGAATAAAAGCATTCACTACTGGAAGGTAGGAAGGTGTACACCAGTGGAAAATAGTGTGTGTGTGTGTGTGTGTGTGTGTGTGCTCATGTGTGTATGCATGTGCATGCTCATGTCTGTTGGAAAGAAACATCATTGTATTTAAGTAAAGAAATTCAGCATCTCAGGATTTTTTACATCTATATTTCATGCTGTGTTTGTACACCTTTATGTGGATGTTAAAATAATATGGGAAATAGATCTATCTGCTCCTGCTGATGGTTTATTTTGTATCAGGCACACTGGTGTGAAGTACATCGATGATGTGGTGGCTGTGGAAGTCATCTTGAGCTCTTTGCCTTGCATTCTGGTCAAGAAGAGAGAGGCCTGGAGGAATGGGGTGGTCTTCCTGTGTCCTAATGAGACCTTCTAGCTGCTGAAGAATGAACTGACAGAGGAGTTCAGGAACAGAAGCAGGAAGACCATTAGGAGAGGGAGCTCTTTGAAAGTGTTTTCACAAGTGATGGTGAGTTTGACCTGATTGGGTATATGCTGGAAACACAGCCTTTCTAGTCATAGCTTGGGTATTTGAAATAAAGAAAAGAAAAACAATCAATGATGGTTTCCGAGTTTATGGATTAAAGGATGAAAAGAATACACCTCATGTTCTTTGCAATAGGGTTTTGTGAGAGAAATTCATTTCAACAGTAAGACATGAAATCTGCTTATTTTAGTCTGTCCTCTTAGGGTTTGGGACTACATCTGAAAACTAAATTGACATCAAACACATTGACAAGAGAAAAGCTTAAAAATTTAAGTATTAAATGACATGGGAGCTCTTATGAGGAAATATAAGAGCCAAAGTAGCAATTAAAACCTAACACTTATGGATTGAATTGAAGAGTCATAAGTTGTGAAAATGTGGCAAGGAAAAGTGATTGAGGCTTGGCTCACACAGAAACTGAGGAGACAGACAGCTGAAAGCGTTTGTGTCTATAGGGGTGACCAGACTCCAGGCCCTGTGTCCAAGGGAAAGGATGCTGCTTCCGCTTGGTAAAGAGAGGAGGAATCTTAGGGAAGTTTTAATCCTAGTTTCAAGAAGAAAACATAATGGGTGTCCTTCTTGGGCCTATTTCAAAAGGATTACCTCAAAATAATGCTTATGTTAAATTGGCACAGTTTAATGAAATACTCTGTTACCCTTGGTGGAAATGTTATCTTGAGGGGTTTGTAAGAGCATAATAAATGCATAAGCCTAAGTGTAAATATATAATGTATATCTTTTAAAATGTTTTAAGCAAGTTATGGTTAAGTCAATGTATCAGGCTAAGAAGGAATTGTTAAAACTTCAAAAATTCTTATGTGTATAGTTTTTAGAGATCACATAAATAAAAATGATTAGCAATCATAACACAGTAAGCAAAATATAAGAACATTGTTGTCAGGGGCATGCTATTCTTATAGCTACTACATAATTAAGCCTTTCTTACAAAGTCAAGAAAATATAAATAGTCCTCCTAAAAATATGAAGAAAAAGTCATATTTTTTTCAGATAATTTTTTTTTCTGAAATATCATGGATATCCATTTGACATTACTATATATAAAACTCTATAAATATATACATTTGAACTATTTCAGGATATATTTGCTGCTATTACATTATTTCATTCTTAAAATGCTTTTATGTGCAAAATTTCTCACCAAGATGAGTTGAAGAAGAAATTTCAATTCATAGAGAGGAGGCATAAACAATTCATGAAGCCCAGAGCAAGCAGAGACTGTCTCAAAGGTCACAAGAGCCTCCCTGTGCACATCTGATCCATTTTCCCCTTCTGACCCAGGGACTTATTTGTCTTCTCTTTCTTCATTGTGGAATCATAAAGATCTACAATTTCATAGTGTCATTGCTCTTTAGGGCTGGTACTTATCCTGTCCTAATTATATTACTAGAAGTCAGGATGTGACCAGTGCTAGTTCAGTAGAGTACCATGTGCTTAGAATAGAAAGAATGTTACACAAACAACTAGAGTAGATCTCATCTCTGCGTCATGTTTGCTTTGCTCAAAAAGTGGTGTCCAACAAATCCCTCATTTATGAAAGAGAATAAAGAAGCTGGAAATACTTCAGTGAGAAGTGAAACTGCAGCTGCAAAAAAAGAAATTCCAACATCTGTTCTTCTTATTCCAACTGATATAAAATTGGATAGCCTTCAGGGTCCACCCTTTCTCCTTGACAAGAATATGGATAGAGTCCCTTGTAAACATCTTGGTCACCTCTACCATATCAGAAGGATTGTATCTGACCAAAAAACAATCTAGGTGTTACTATGGAGCTTTTGGATTGTGTAATAAAATTAATATGTATTATTGATCCTTGAAGTCACAGATCAATATTTTACCAGCTTTATCTAGCACAAATATCTGGATGTATATGGGAAACAGGCTTCTCTGGTTAACCATATCAAGCATACAGCCAGGGCTTCCCATGATGACACCGGGAGTTTCCATCTGCGCCTTCTGTATCCCAGTGCACACAATACAGGTATGACATGAGGCAACCATATGCTCTCCTAATATCAAGACCTCATTTTGTATCTAAAAGAATAAAAAGGTACTCATCTACAAACCCTTACCACATCAGGTCCCTTATTTTTTTTCCTTAGTTCAGATTCTCACCCTACAGTCCAGGTTGGTCCTGAACCCTCCCCATAGCCCAGGATGGCATGAAACCCAGTGCTCCTCGCTCTTCAAACTCCCAAGTGCCAGGACCATAGCTGGCCACAGTGCCCAGCTAGATCCTGGTTCTTAATCTCAATACATCTTAGGTTTCCAACAACCTTGAAATATTAACTACTATGAAACCCATTTTCAGAGAGAACCAAAGGGCATCAGGCCTTCAGTAATTCTTTGCTTAAAGCTACATTGTTGGGCCAGGCATGGTGGCACAGGCCTGCAATCCCAGCATTCAGGAAGCTGTGCCAGGAGAATTATCCTGAGTTTAAGGCTGGCCTGGTGCACATCATGAGACCAAGGCCAGCCTGAGCTACACACTGAGACCTCCACCTCAAAGCCTAAACAAATTAACAACAGCAATAACAAAAGACAGCTTTATCTGAAGCAGTGGTGGTGAACCAGTGACACACATGCCACGGCAGGTTGTTGGTATCATTGAAAGCTCTAAAATGTTTGCCATCACTGGCCCAAAGATATAGACAACATTTCTTGTGTTATCGGAATATATAGCAATTCATAATAAAACCTGAGTGATTTTTAAGTCTCTGTTTCATAAAATAGGATGCATGTCCTATACTGACCCTATTTGTGGCCAAAGTTCACATCTGGACAATCACTTTTATCTGCTACTCATCTGTATGCTCGATTCATTCTCACTCAAGACCCTAGAAGAGAACAGAGGTCAAGATTAGGATTTGATGTGTCCTAGGCATGAAAGGACTCTGGCTACCAATGCACACACCCTGCTGGGATGAACAAAGGACTTGTTTCCTCTGCCCTAAGAACAACGCCATGAAAGAATTGGTCAAACAATGACAGTGACTCATCCGCATGGCTGACGCAGACAAAGGATCTACAAACTGCAGTACAGGGTCTCAGCATAAATCCTGAGGGGATTTGACTGACCTTAATCAGATACAAAAGCTATAATTCTTGTTACATAGGTCTTGCTTTAACTTGGTCTTAACCACCCAGCAGAAATGTATTAAACCGAAGTATAAGAAGTAAAACCATATTATTATGCTGAGCTATAAAAGACTCAAGACAACAACTCTGACACTGCCAGACATACGGAAAACCCAATACTACTATGGACTACTGGACTATTTGGGGATATTTTGCTGAATTCACACACCTATAATATTTAATTGACAAAACTAAACAAAAAAGGGGATACAAATGAGTGATTGTTTTGTATCTGTATATTCAAAATAGTTAACATAGACATATAGCTACATTCTCTTAATTCAATGAATAGAGGGATCTGTCATAAATAGAATATCATGTCTGCATCATGCACAACAATTAACCACTAAGAAAACAATATGCAATGTATTAATTATTGAAACCATCTTACTAATTTGATTTGAAACTGTCTCATTGCTATTTGTTTCTCAATAAAATTATGGAAAAAAATGTTTTTCTTTGCCCATTTCTTGGGGTAAAGTGTGGCTTTTTATAAGCAGAATACATACATTTGTATATTTATCACATGCATACATCACAGGCATTTAAATCACATTATTTTCTTAGAGCTTCACCTCATTGTCATATTAAAAGTACAAATTATTTGTAAATGTGAATTTTGAATATGTAAAGGAAATCTCACTACTACATAACTGGGCTTACTAGGTCTTACTTTCTGCAAGTGACTATCCACAAGATTTAT
>PVKA01033665.1:0-24170 GCA_004027165.1 Ctenomys sociabilis
ATGTAAACGGACTCAATTCTCCAATTAAGAGAAATAGACTGGCACAGTGGATTAGGAAACAAAATCCAACAATATGCTGTATACAAGAAACACACTTAATACAAAAAGACATTCATAGGCTCAAAGGATGGAAAACAATACTGCATGCCCCAGCACCTCAGAAAAAAGCAGGAGTAGCAATTCTGTTCTCAGACAGTCTGAGTGCTTAAAGTGATTACAAATGTGTTGCCAGGCAATCCCAAAGGGGCAGGGAGGATACACTGCTCACCTGTGGCTTTCTGGAGGTCTCACAGACTCAATGTGTTGCTCAGGGAGGAGCACACTGCTTACTTTTATCATCTTGAGGATCGGTGACATCACTGTCATTACTGAGCTCTCCTTTTTGTGCAGCTATCTCTGTGTCCAGGTGAATAATTACCTTCAGCTCCTGGATCTCAGTTTCCCTGTTGTGCCACTTAAATGCTTCAGGTTTTTGGGAGGCAGTTATTCAATTTTTATTCCCAGATTACTAAGTGATCCCCCAAGAACTGAGAAAAGTGATTCTCTTTAGGAGGTAAAGGAGGTAATCTTTTACCTCCTAAAGAGAATCACTATGACCCACAGAAAAAGGCTCAGGAATCTCAATGGACCCATTGGTAGTCACCCATGGGTGCCTTCATTTATTATTAAGCACCAACAATATGGGGCTTTACAATGTTGAAGGCACAGAAGGGGTGAAGAGCAAGTCTCTCCCCATGAAGAGCTCACAGTCTAGAGAGAAGATGGGCTCACTAAGGAAGATCTAGCCTGAGAATCTCTGCAAGGTGGAGACTTGAGCCAGTTGGGAGCAGGCAGCAAGAAGCGTGGTGGGAGGGATATCATGGGTCAGTGGAGGATTCCTAGAGGATGTGGGGAAAATTTCAGAGTAATTAAGAAATAGAAGGCATTCCAGAGATTACAGGATTTCAATCATAGTGGAAAAATAAGCTACCATTACCAAATACTATGTAAAAGGAAGTTGACATTTCAGGATTTCTTGAGGATGCTCATTGTGTTCCTTGGTTTCTGGTTTCAGATGATTTTGAAGAGTCATCACTGGTGTTTATTCGCACAACAGAGGGGCTACGGATTCTTCATTATGCTCCCTGGGTTACTCCATGCAGGTGGCGCTCTCTGGCCTCAAGCTCTTCGTCTAGATCATCATTTCTCAATACTTCTTCAGACCATGTCTGCTTACAAACACTAGGTCATTGCTCTTACCTCCTTCCCTGCCTTTTGCCTCATGAAAATTCTGATTTCAATCCCATTTGCTATGTTTCTCATGGCTGAAAAAGAATTAAATGTAGAAGACGGCTTCGCCCTTAGGCCCTTCATAAATAACCTCACTTGTGAACCAGCAAATTTAAGCTAATGAATGCATTCTAGTCCCCTTGGGTCAGCTACTGAGGCCAAAATTTGAAGATTTTCCTGCTTCTTTTTTCTTCTGTTTTTTGATTGTTTGTTTCCTTGTTTGTTTTGAGACAGGAGCTCCCCATGTTGTTCAGGCTGACCTTGAGCTGACTGTAGCCCAGGCTGGCCTCAAACTTGCAGCAATCCTCCCTTGGAATGCTGGGATTGCCGGTGTGCTCCTCCACGCTTGGCGCTTCCATGTTTCTTACACTCATCATCTGTCTCACCCTGCATATGATAGGCGGTGTTCAAATGCGTACAGATTCCTATAAACCTGGCTCCTATATTGTGTGGGCAAAGTAAAAGACTAAATAAATTTGCATCATCCCAACCATTCTGTACACGTGAGTAACAGACTATCAAAGAAAAGCATAAAGGTTTCAAATAGTGCCCAGATGTTTGCAGAGTAGCTATAACCGCACATTCTCTCACTCAAGAAAACATACTAAAAGTGATGCAAATTAGGGAAACTTTCATATAATCTTAACTTTATGACAGTTAATTTATAGCTCATGCACCAACAACACTGTGTAGTAATAAATGATGTTTATTGTTAGGCCTACCTCTCCAGAGGTGATTTATGTGTGTCTGCCTAACACCAAGGCTAACAGAGAAAGTCCATAGCAGGCGACAGTGCTGGATAGTTGCAATGTGATGCTCTATCTGCTTGGTATATTTGGCAGTGAGCACCTCATGCTTCATGTACTGGTCCTTGAAAAGAAAGGCAGAGAAGGAGATAGAGAAAGTGAATTGAGTTTTAATGCTTTCAACATTTCCTCCTTCCATTTGAAAGAAGAGAGGTGAGGAGGTGGTTAGGGAAGGGGAGGAACACAATTGACAGATATTGAGTGCTCTCATTTTCAAAATCATTTTATAGAATAGTTATCACCCCATTTCTCAGGTACATAGAAAATTAGTGACCAGTTAAAAAGCAAAGTTAGTGATCGGACAGCCTTACACCCCAGCCTCTACGATTCCAGATACCATCCCCACTAAAGCCATCATCCTGGAGGACATTTGCACTCAAGGAGGCTTGTCCGCTGTGTTGTTTTATTCCTAATGCCTGTGTGTGCCCAGCAAGAGCTCTGAGAAGGAAACCAACCCCCTGCCCATGACTCATGCGCCCTTTGACTGTTCCTGAATTTCACCAGAAAGAATAGGCTGAAACCCTCCCTCAGCAGCTTTTTACTGTCCAGTGGATTGCAGCAGGCTGGGGCTCCCTGCAGTAATGCTAATGAGCAAGAACTGTCCTAGTAAAGCAGTTGGTGTATGTTTGCATTAAATCTACTAATGTGCTTTATAAAGATCATCAGCATGTGAATATTTTGGGTGAAATATTTAAGTAATTTTTTTAATAACTTCTCTTTTTTTTTCTTTTTCTTTTTTCTTTTTGGGGTGTGTGTGTGTGTGTGTGTGCACGCAGGATTTCACTATATAGCTCAAATTCATAGTGATCCTTCTGTTCTCAGATGCTATAATTACAGGTGTGTGCTGCCACACCTGGACTCAGTCACCAGCTCAGCGTGCCTGGGAGTGGGGCCGGCACAGCTTGTGGTGCAAGGGTCGAACCCCAGCGCTTGTACTTATCTAAGCAGACACTTAGTCCATTGAGCTATCTCACCAGCCCTGGGCATAATCTCTTGAACAAAGTGCTGTGGCACACACTTGTAATCCCAGCCTTCCAAGAAGCTGAAGCAGGAGGATTACAAGTTTGAGCACAACCTGGGCAACTTCATGACTGAGAAATCCTATTACAAAATTAAAATTAAAAAAAGCTGGGAATATAGCTCAGTGCAAAGGCCTTTGTCTCAGTCCCCACTGTGCCCCACATACACAGAAAATAAACTTTTAATGTACCTTTTTATTCGTAAATTAGAGCTAATTTAGCTTCTAAGGTTTTGGCAATTCTGTCTCAAAAAGCTTTGCTAAACAAAAATCAGCTAAAACTTAATTTCTCATATTAGCAAAATTTTAATAAAAATAAATCTTTATAAATAGAAACTGTTCAAAAGGAAAAAACAATTGGGATAGAAAAGAAAGAGGAAATATATATATATATATATATATATATATATATATATATATATATATACTATATGCTAAAATGATTGTATTACTGATTTCTATTAGTTCATTGAAAGTAACAGAGTTTACATTTATCAGTTCTGATAACCTAAGCAACTACTTTTAAGACAATATGTAATATAATAATCATTACTAATTTTCTATCATCTTCCTTTGAAACTTTGTATTTTTTAATTGCTTATCTCTCTCTCTTTAAAATAAAAAAAAGAATAACAACAAAAAAAAGAATTTAAAAGCTTTCTATTTTTGTTTTTTTGTTGTTGTTTTTGTTTTTTTTTTTTGGTGGAACCAGGGATTGAACTCAGGCCCTTGCACTTGCCAGGGAAGCGCTTATTCTACTGAGCCATCTCTGCAGCCCCATAAGCTTTCCGTTTCTTTTCCCAAGATATGTAGCAGCGAGATGTGTAAAACGACTGTAGTCTAGAAGCAGAATGTAAGAATATGCAAACTGGTTTTCCCCAATTTTTAGCTGCATTACCTTAAGAAAATATGCAATATATATGAACTTTGGGTTAAACAAGGTAATATTTGTAATGGTACCTGGTACAGAGCCAATAAGACCCGGCTGTTATTAACCCAGAGAGAGTAGTTACTACATGAAATCTCTTTAATTTAATTGAGAATTCTTATAAAGCAAGAATATCTGATCTACAAAATTTCTGCAAATGTGATGAAATATTAACAATGCTAAATTTAACAAGTAATGAAGATGATATAGTACATTTTTCAGACATTTAATTAAATATTTATTGTTTCAATCTTGCAGCTTTCTTTTAGTGTCCTGGGCCCATTATTCCCCCTCATCAGTCTCAACGGTTGTTATTTGAGAACATCATGGGCCCACAGCACTGCGCCCATTAGAACCTTGTGGGGTAGAATGGGCTTGCCCAAGGTGAACGCAACATCCTTGACGGCCAGCCTTTCTGGTCCCAAGTACCCTTCCAGCAGTATCCCGCCTCCTGGAGGATTTTTCCTCTGCAAGTGTTTGGAAATATTTCTAGAGAACTTGGAGAGGTTACTAAACAGAAATTCAAAAATAAGACAGCAAATCAGAATCCCAGTCATTGTTGACGTGCCAAAATTCTTAAATTACTTTTGGCCTAGTCCAGAGTTGGCCAGAACTGACCCTGCAATGTTGGCACAAAGAGGAGAAATGGGGATTTAGTAGAAAGTTGAAATTGGCATCAATGCAAAGGCAACAAAAACCCTCTTGACTAGAAAAGGATGCCCTGTGAGAGATATATGGAGAGTGTATCACTGTAGTTCGAAAATGTTCGATCCTATGTGTTCAAGGGACAAAATCAAAATTTTACCTCAATATATAAACATGGAAAATATTGTTTAGTATTTTAAAAGGTTTGGATTTCAAGAGCCATTATTTTCTTAAAGCCTATAAGAAGAAACATACAAAACGTATGATGTTATTTTTAAACTTTAAAGCAGTGGCTCTCAAAGTGTGGCAATTGTGAACCATGAGGGTGGACATATTTCAATATATTGCTAAGATACTATTTGTCTTTTTAATTTGCATTTGAAAATTACATTGCAAAACCAGTGATGGATGGGACTAATGAGAGATTGCCATAAACCAAATCAGTGGCACAAAATTTACCCATAGTGACACCACCACTACAATCGGAGGAAATGCCTCAGGGAGGGGAAAGTAACTAAGAGCCATGTGAACCTCTTTATGCAAAATACCTCGAGTCCATCTCTATGAGTTACCAAACTCCTAACAGTCTCGTTGTTGCTGAGAAGTCTAAGTTCAAAGTGTCCTCCAAGATTTAAGGCAAACTTTTCTCTGAGTGCTGATAAAAATCAAAAAGTTAAACATTGCCAATATAAAAAGGTACAGGATAAACATTCCCATCCAAAAAGGGAAAAATAGATTAACAGAAAGGAAAGAGACCAAAGCAAGACTCAAAGATGGCAAGGAAAGCAGTGAACGCCATAGCTGTACGTTCGGTCCGTTGGGCATATTGCAGTGAGGTGGGAGCTCCAAAGGACTCAAGCACACCGCTCCTACAACATCGCTGATGGTCGCAGCCCTCAGGTTTCACTGTTAGGCTAGCTTTGCTTACTGATTGCACCTTTCCTTAGATGAAAGGGTGCTTCTGGAGTCTCCACCTTTCTCACAACTCCATTGCACTTTTAGCTTTATAATTACAGCTGAATACACAACAATCTCCCAGGAGCACATTGCTTGGTTTCTAGCCCTTTCTTCTGAAATGTGAACAGAAGCCTCCCTGACTCACAATTCTTGCATCCTTAATGCATACAAAAACCAGGGCCCCATGAACAGCACCAAGGTTGGTCCCCAGTGTGAGCAGTAGCTTAGCCTTTTTACATCATGCTGGTATTTTCAGAGGACTCCCGACACCTGGATGACTAAGGACAAACTAAATCCTGGGGGATTTGTTCTCATTATTTAGGCCATTCCATTTTGAAGCACAGCATATTGGGTCTTCTACTTTCTCACTCTTGGATCTGGGAAGAGTAAGGAAAGCCATTCAGATTCCTCCCATTCCTCCAAGTAATACTTTACATTGTCCAGATTCAAAGTATTTGGCTCCCTTTAAAATTTATTTATTTAGTTAGTTAGTAGGTGTAGTGTCTCCCTATGCAGCTTGAACTCGTAGTGATCCTCCTGCCTCAGCCTCCCCAGAGCTGGGATTACAGATGTGTGCCACCATGCCCAGTTTCAGTGGCTGGCATGGCAATGGGCTGGCTCACTATGCAGTACTTGGTATTAAACCCCGGTCCTTGTGCTTGCCAGGCAGGCACTTAGACCACCAAGATATCTCCCCAGCCCCTTGGCTCCTTTTTAATGCTAATTGTTTTAGCAACAGACTTCTGGTCTGCTTTGTTTTTCCATGATCCAACTTCACTAGAGCTACCCTTCTGATCAAATTCACTATTTTTTGATCATTCAGGTATACCTTTTGCTTTTAACTCTCAAGATAAAACTGGCTAAACAACAATATTCAAGCAACAGTCTGAATGTCTCTCTACCTTGAAGTTTCTTCTATTTTTATGTACTTAGTATAGAGTCTACAGGGTTTCACTGTGCAGACTAGATTTATAGTGAACCTCCTGTTTTCAGCATCCCAAGCCCTGAGATGATGGGTGTGCACTACCACTCCCAGTTTCAGCTGCTGTCTCAGTTGAAGTGCGGCCTGGGGTACGGCCAGCACAACACATAAGGGATGAAACCCTGCTATCTTGCTGGCCCTGCATTGAAGTTTCTTACACCAGGTTATTGATCCACCACCCGTAATCTCAGCCACTTCATAAAGTCTTAGGATTTTAGCAAAATGCAGACAAATTTAGCAGCAGAGTGCAGCACACATGATTGGAGTCCAACTACCACTGGAGCCTGTTTCCAGCTGAAATCTCCTCAGCCTGATCTGTTCCATCTTCCTTTTAATCACATCTGGTGTCTTGAGTTTTGTCCAGTTTCTCCAAGGTTAGTTCACAACATGCTAGAGCTATTTCTTCACCCGGCATCTCTAAACCTTTCCAGATTCCTCCCAAGAACCACTTCTGAAGGTTTCTAAGCTACATGGCCACAACAATGACTCCACTTCTCTGGCACCCAATATATGGCTTCCTGACTTCTCATCACTGAAACACAGAATTCCACACCCACAAATTTAAAGAGGAAAAGTTTATTTTTGCTCACAGTTGGTAGAACTTTCAGACCACAGTTGGCTGCTCTAAGGTAGATTGGAAAGTCAGAGGAGAATAGCTCATAGCGTTATAGGCAAGAAGCAGAGAGAGAGATCAAAGGAGGAGAAGGGACACGTCCATCCTGACCATGCCCACAGGGACCTACCTTCTCCTCAGGCTAGCTTCACCTCCAAACAGAGCATTTAGTAATAATCTTATCAGTGAATAATCCACTGATAAGTGCCATGGTACAAGCATCTCCTAAACCCCCACCTATACATGCGCAAAGTTGGGGGGGGACCTGTGGACAAGAGCAATCACAGGAAAAAAAGAATACAAGAAAAATCATATTTCACTCAAGAATATTCTTGATTAAGCAGTAAAAAAATTAATAGTATTAAATCTAACTTTCAAGCGTTTTTAGTATTACACATGATACATACATAAAGCACTTCTTTTTTTTTTTGTAGTTTAGAGAAGGATCAAAGGATGATCAGGGTCTTACTACACTGGACTCATAGTGATCCACCTGTTTACAGCCTCCCAAATGCTGGGATTGCAGGTGCTTACCACCACACCTAATCTCAATTGTTGTCTCAGCATGCCCCTGTGTGGGGCCTGCTCAGTCTGGCCCGGGGGTTGAATCTCTGGCCTGCGACTGCTTGCAAGCACTTTAATTCACTGAGCTATTTGGCCAGCCCTCATAAAGCACTTCTGCTGCTTAGCAAAGTAAAATGCTTGTCATATGGAACTTATAATTTTAGATAGCCACTTTTTTCCTGGAATACTATTTATATACTTGAAAAAATAATGGAGAACAAGCAATGGCATTCATGTTTAGATGTTTAACAAGCACTTTTAGAACAAAAATCTTCATGCAGATAACTTTATTTTAAAGAAAACATCAAGCTTGAAGACCGAAAACTTTCAAGCTTTTAAGCTAAAATCAGAATTTAAAAAAAAAAAAATGTTATCTACCTCTTTCAGCATACTCAAAGAGGTAGATACTCAGCAGAGGTAGCTTTCCTGTTGGCAGGACAAGAAATAATCCCCAATTATCTGAAAAAGCTAGTGAAATATTCTACCTTATATTTACATATTTCTTTTTTATGTATTTGCTACATGGTCTCCCTATGCAGCTCTACCTCTTATGTACTCAAAAACCTTCTAGTGAAATTGGTGATGATATTAATGAATATTATAGATTGTTATTTTATTTTATTTAGGTTGTTATTCTATATTAAAATGAATTTGTATTTAGAAAATCTAAAAATTCAGTGAACCACTATTTTCCAATAATCAGTACATGTTATTGCATATCTACTCAAAATGAAAAGAGGGACAATGAATTTTTAAGTAACAAGAATGAATATTAAATGGTCTGGCCTCAGATTATATATTATGGATTACTTTTAAAAAGTTATCATTTATCAAATTTTGGTAGAACAACAAAAATAATCCCTAATTATCTAAAAAATGCAAGTGAAATGCTCTACCCTATATATTTACATATTTCCTTTTTTATGTATTTGCTACAGAGTCTCACTACACAGCTCAGACTTATAGTCCTCCTGTTTTCAGCCTTCCTAGTGTTGGGATTACAGGTGTGCACCACCATGCCCAGACTTAATGGACAGGTCAGCACACACAGGAGGGGGCCGGCATGGCATATCGTGCTGGGGATTACACCCTGGTCCCTGGGCTTGCCTATGCAGGAGCTTAATCCTCTGAGCTATCTCTCCTGCCTTATATATTTCTACAATGTCATATTTTCTTCATATACTTCATCCAAAACACATTACAAATAGAGAAACAGATAAGAGAATGTGTCCTCTAGATGTCCATTTATTTTAAATATTTGAAGATATATTAAAAATAAGCCCCTTTTGTGGCTATTTTTATGAAAAGTAGCATTATTTTTTCATAAAATATGCCACTTATAACAACATGTAATGGATTTTTACTTGTATAAGAAATAAATATCTTAATAGTTTTCTTAGTTTTGTTTTTTGTTTGTTTGTTTGTTTTTGGTGGTACCGGGGATTGAACTCAGGACGTTGTGCTTGCCAGGCAGGCACTTATTCTACTGAGTTAGCTCCCTGGCCCCTTAGTTTTAATTTCTAATGTGTAATCTTGATAGATAGAACTCACTTAAGCAAAAGCTTTCTAGTCTTCAACAACTATTACAAGTAAAAGAAGTGCTCTATGACAAACATCTTAAGAATTACTGTGATAGGCTTGTATGTGTTCTAAGCCAGCAACCATTGTGACATCAGTGACTGTCATAGACAGGAGTCCCTGCAGTTGACCATGCTTTCACAGAGCTCTTGGTCTGTCTTGGAAAAGCTACCACCTAAAAGTGTCTGTTGCTGTGTCTGATGCTCTCCCTCAGGCATTCTATGATGGTACTCTGAAAGAAACCCAGCAAACTGTAAGAGAAACCCTTCTCCTTCTGATGTTGGCTCTTCCTCTGAGTCCACTCACACTTCCTAACACCCTGCATCTTATTCCATAATGAAAGATGTACAGATTCCATGCCAAGCGGATAAAACTTGCTCTTGGATATGTGTGGACTTCAAATCTTCGCAAATTCAGGCAGTCTCTTAAAAATGTTCATCGAAAACTTAAGATCCAGCACCCAGCTTCAACCATCAGATACCCAACAGTGACTTATGATTGTGACCAAGATGGCATCAGCTCAGAAGAAGAAATAAATCTTATAGTAATTCTCCAAGACATTAAATTTACCCAAATTGAACTCCTGAGCAGGATGGCTGACATTGTCACTGCAGTTTCAGAAGTGCAGGAAAAGATCAACCATTACGAGGAGCAGATAGAAGCCTTAGAAGCCAGAGGGGATGTTAATGAAGACAAACAATTCACAACCACCAAAGATATTCTCCCTATGAAAGAAGACATAAATACATTAAAGAATAAGATAACAGAATTGGAAAACCAGAAAGCTTGCACCAGCATGTATTGTTTAGACATTCTGGAGAGAGAAGAGGCTAAAGAAATTACAGAACTGCTTCACAAATTCATGCAACTGGAAACTACGAAGAACACCACAGTGTCTATGGACACTGAAATCTCTACCACAGAAGCCGGGAAAGTGTCTAGTTATCCAGAACCTACTGATCATCATGAAGAAAATAAAATCTCTCCCAAAATTAAAACACTAAGGAAAAGTAACCCCCCAAAAGAACCTAAAAGTCTTAAAAAGGCAAAGTCGAATAATAATATTTACCCAGACTTTGGTACATGGATTAAGCTAACTTTTGTTCATGGAGGAAAGTGGAAATTTTTCCTCAGGGCTACCAAGTTAGAGGACTTCATTCAGTGGCTTCTCTCTACACCAGCTCTCCTTCCTGAGGAACCACAGGTCATCCCCAAGAGAGGCAGTCTACTCTCTGGACCTATTTCAAGCTTGACAGCAGTCTGTCTTTCTCTTTTCAACTATGTTTACTGCCTTTTTGGTTCTTCAAAAGAGGAAATAACTAGACTGTAGAGTGTTTTTCTTCTCTCTGTGCTTAGTACAAAATAAATACCATCGATTTGCTGTAAGCATTCATATGCCTTTGTGAATGCCTTGGTAGCTCACTCAGTATGGGCCCACTATTTTCAGAATTCATATCCATCCAGTAAGTTTAAGTGTACATCCCGTTTTCCTTTGTCATCGCTTTATGTCAATGGTCTTGTTTTCTCAAAGGCAATACGTGAGGACTCATCTCCTGTCTCTTTTCATATAACACTAGCAACACAGACTGAAGGGGCTCAAAGAAGATATGAGACACATTTGTGAGCCATCATGTCAGTTTTCCAGACACTTTCATCTTGGTGGTGTATATACAGATGAAATTTGTGACACAAGAGACTCTATGACAAAATTTTAAGCAGCAACAAGTAAAAAAAAAAAAAAATAGAATAAACTCCACCATAAGGCTACTAAGTTAGCACGATGAGAATGAGGGTGATTGAAAGACTTAGTGCAAGGAAAATATCAATTTTAAAATTCTTTTTATTTCAACTTTAGCTTTATCAGACAATTACATAAGCAGCAAAAGGATTGGTATGGTTCTGGGTGATTTTCACATTTTCATGAAAGGAGACAGACTTAATACAGAGGAAAAGGGAAAAATCAGGGATTTCTGAAATTCAATCTCAACCGTATAATATCACAAATTCTTACATGACAAGGTACTTTGCATAAACCTTCGTTCAGGGTAAGTTCCATTGTTACACAAGATAGGTGGCTGCTATTGTAATATACTTTTTCTAAATATGCAGAATATTCTGAATGCATCTTTTCCATTTAAGCCAGTGAATGTAATCTATCAATAGTCATTCATTTGGTGTTATATGCTGTTAAACTACAAATATTCTTAGTAAATGTACTACTTGTAATTACTCCATTTACTCATTGAAAGAGAAT
The DNA here is from genome assembly GCA_004027165.1 of Ctenomys sociabilis. Classification (NCBI taxonomy): domain Eukaryota; kingdom Metazoa; phylum Chordata; class Mammalia; order Rodentia; family Ctenomyidae; genus Ctenomys; species Ctenomys sociabilis. The sequence continues at coordinate 11,615 of PVKA01033665.1, forward strand.
CTTGGTGAGAGAGTACTTTGATAGCTTGCTATGTGTAACTCAGTTTCATAGAAAAGAAATGAGCTGACATGAGTAGAGCAAAAACTAGAGGACAAAAACAATAGAACAGTTCTGTCAGGCGGTGATCTAATGGTAATTGTATGCAATTCTTTTCTTTACAAAGATACTAGAAATTTGCAGATAGGATATGTACATGACCACCCTTTTGTTGTTGTTGTTTAAGGCAAGGCCTCACTATATAATGCAGGCTGGTCTTGGTCTCACGGCTATCCTCCTGCCTCAGCCTTTTGGCTGCTAAGATTACAGGCATGTGCCACCATGTGCAACTACACAACTACTCTTAAAATGTCACTGCTAGGGAGATAGCCCAACAGCATAAGTGCCCGCATATCAAGCACAGGGTCTGGAGTTTGATCCTCAGTATTGCCTTCTGAATGGCCTTGGCCCCAGAACTGTGCTGGCCCCAGAACAGGCATGGTGGTACATGCCTGTAATCTCACCACTCAGGAGGTTGAGACCGGAAGATCTCTGCAAGTTCAAGAGCAGCCTGGGGGCTACAAAAGTGAGCATGGTCAGCCCAAACTGTGTAGTGAGACCATGTATCAAAAAATAAAAAATTTAAAAATCAAAGTGTCAGTATATAATATACCTAGAAAAAGAAAGGTATGCTTAAATGCTCCTTTTTGAATGAGATAACTGCACTGACAAAGTAGACTATTGCCCTAGAGGTGACATGAGTAGTCTATGTACTAATTCACCATCAGCAATACCCCAAAAAGACAGCCTGATCTCTGATTCAGCACACTGGGCCCTGGGCTCTCTTCAAGGGAGTGGGGGAGATAAGTCATGACACAGGCGAATAACTTCACAAATGGCTCCCAGACAGGAAAAAGAGTTGGCATTTCCCTGTGAATTAGCGCACACCTCCTCAAGTGGCCCATTAGCAGCACTTATAATTTTAAGATACACAAGAGACTGGGAGATGGAGTGTAGGGCTGAGAGTCACAAATGTACATTCTGGCCCTAAATTCTAAACCCTATGCTCATAGACTCGACTATTTAATCTCATCCACATTTGTTCTGTCATCTATGAAGGGGATTATATCACAGTAATATTTTTTCATTTAAAAAAGTAGAAAATGGTCCTGTACTGTAGATACTTGTCATTGAATGGCAGATAAAATCTTTACACAAATGGACCTCAAGCAAGATAGATGACAGTGGACAGCAGAGAGCACCATATAAAGTCCTCCTGGCATCAGAGAAGAGAGGAGGTTACTAGGCTTGTTAAGGAGGTGGGAAAGGAGTGGGGTTGGTGAGGACGATATAGCAGGCAGAAGGAAAATCAGAGTAGAAGACGATGGGGGAATCTGTTTCTCCTGTAGTGAATTAAGTCCTCTGTAATCAAATAGTATCTTGCTTTTGCATCAGTTATTTATTATCATCTGTAGACAAGATGTCACATGACTAGGTAAACTGATAATTTTCCTTGTAACTTCAGGTGAGCAAATACATTTTCCTCAAGCCTTGCCTTCAGATTGAGTTCCCTCTGACCTGCGAGGCTGCATTCCTGCTGGCACACAAGTGTGTCTCTTCTCCTCATTCTTCCTCCAGCGCTTTACAGTGGCTTCCTTTTACTTACCTTTTTTTCTTTTTCATCTACCACGTTCTGCCAAGTCTTTGTACTCATCCTACAAAAATATTCACTTGGTTCCCTAGTTCCTATTGTCCTGTTCCCATGCCAACTGGCCAACATCTTTGCCAAGAGGGAGACACACTATGCCTCTTTTCACCCTCCTCTCTTCCCTACTCTCCAAAAATCACAGGATCATATTGGTTCTCTTTTTTTAGGATTCTAGCAGGCCTTTTGCAGTTTCCTTAGATGATGATTCTCCCAGCAGTTGTTTCTATAAAATATAAATGCTTTAATTTAGTAGCTGGCACACCAAAGGACTCCTAATTAGCCTCTCCTGAAAGCTTCTGTGCTTGACACAAGTGACTACTTACTTTCTCTACTTAGAGGCCCCCAAAAATAATTGTAAGTAGTTAAATAAATGACCAGTGTGTACATTAGTCAGATAAGAAAACCATGTGTGTACACCCGGATATCTCAAAATCACATTTATTGAAGAATTTGATGGATTAATTAATGGTCAGTTGAAGTGGGAATGCCCAGAAGAACAGCAGTCAGCCTGGTTCTGGTCATGGAAGACCCACCTGAGGATTGTTGCCAAGCAGAATAAAGAAGCATACTGGCTCTTGGGTGCAGATCCCTGATATAGTCCTGCATGAGACCTCGGGATGGGCTCTAGGTCTTCCTTTGGACTTGTGCAGGTTGTGGCCCTGGGAGCCAGCCCTCCGCTGGATTCCTCAGGTCTCTAGCACATGGCGACCTCTTGCACTCTTCTGCATTTGACTTTTCAGGTAGATATTATAAGATAAACCTACAAATTATGTGTCTTGTATTACATTTATTCACTTGCAAACCTTGACTACAACAGGGAGACGGCACTCACTAGTGAGAAGATCTGGGACTTCCAGAGCAGAACACACGAAAACCAGTCTCTTAAACATATGTATCAGACACTTCACTAGCAGTTAAGCATACAATGTTGAAGCTTATAACTGCAATTATTTTTTAAAAACTCCTTAATCCTAGTATTATTCAGTTCTCTCAACTGAAAACTGAGAATAATTCATGTTCCAAGCCTGTTATGTTAATTAAATGGAATGATGGCATCATCTGCCCAGGACAGTGTCTGACTGAGTAGATATTTAACAAATGGTAGTTGTTTCTTTTCTTCTCTAAAAACATGGAGTGATGCTGTGGAAGTGCGACTAGAGAGCCCAGAGACGAACAGGACAGGGACCTACCTCAAAGAGCTCCCACTGATATTTTGCCTCATTTTATCAGCTATAAAGAATTCCAGACAAATAATGAACCAAGTGACAAACTAAATACAAGAGCTCAAACCAACTCTTGACTCCTCCATCTAATGATAGTGCAATAAGAATAAGACACCATGTGACACTCCTCTCCTGACCTGGGTGGTCAACCAATGCCCTATTGCAACAGCCGTTTGCCAAAATTTAATTACACCAAAATTTAATTTGCAAAAATGGAAAAGGATTTGGAGGAAAGAAGGAAGGGTGAGCTTAAGATAAATAATTCAGTTCAGTTAGGAATAGTTGCACAAACAGACATAAGCTCTAAAAGCATTCTGTTTATTTAAAAACAACACTCATCAAAATTTATTGTGAGCTGACTCTGTGCCAGGAACTAGTCAAGCAAAGTGTGAGCAGATACAGGTGAAAGACACCAGCTCTATCCTGAAAGAACACACTTTAAAACAGAATCCTTTTGAGTTGCCAATTACACCAGCCCTTTGCTCAGATTAGATTTTAAAAACCCATACATCTTGACTCATATCGCTAAGGATAAATTTGCTATTCCTGAAGATTTTAATGTTAAATCTTGTTTTATGTATTTAGCATGGGATCTACAGAATCTCACAACACAGATCAGACTTGTAGTGATTCTCCTGCTTTCAGCCCCTCAGACGCTGGCACTACAGGCACGCGCCACCACTCCCAGTCTCAATCAATTGCTGTCTCAGTGTGCCCTGGGAACAGGGCTGGCACAGAATACCAGGATTAAACCCTGGTCTCTGCATCCGCCAAAGCACGCACTTTAATCCACTGAGCTACCTGGCTGGACCTTAATGTTAAATCTTCATGCCACAAACATTCAACTTTTTCTGTATTGTCCTGTACTTCAAAGGAAAAAGATTATGCTTTGAAACCTCAATTGTAAATCTTTGATTTACAACTCAGAGCACATATCACAAAGAAATAATATGAGAATTGGATTTTTGCCAGCCTCTAAATGCTGACTGAACTATAATACCTAAGCTAATGGTATCACTGAAATTACAGAGGCAAGCTCCTGTTCACATGCCAAAGTGCATCCTCGGAAATAACTGCACAGGCAATAGGCCTGAAAGCTGGATCAGGGCACATACATGTTCTTTGAAAATACTAGAAAAGGCAACACCTCCTCAGACAACTTAATCAAAGCTGATGGTCATCGTTTTTGATATTTCTCAGGTACATTTTAGCTCCCAGGCATGTGGTCAAGCTTGGAATGGCCCTTGACAAGATTCTTCCTTTAGTCAAGAATTCCATGTATTTTTAGATGCTTGCTATTCCTTAGCTGTCATCTAGGGTAGGAAAAAAAGACCATAATGATGTGGCCAGGTGACAGTCTGATTCGTTCCAGTAATTGTCTCAGAAAGGTTGTTCTCGTAGGCTACTCACTTGGTAAGAAGAGTGACACATCTTTGCGGTATCAGAACACTGAAATGTGTGGGCCACTTTTGCTTATAGTGACCCTCAGTCTGCTTGTATTTGCCAAATATAAAGATAATAATTGCTTGATTTACAGGATATAATTGGATCATAGACAACTGACATGGTTACTTGTTGTTATATCAATATTAATGAAATCACGCCTATGGCAGCTCAGTTAAAAGAGAAGCAACAGTGACCCAGCTGGCATTTTCAATATGTTATCTCAGAAGTAGGATCAGAAGACAAATCAGAGCTAACTGAATGAAATTTATGATCAAAAGCTGCTCTTTAGACAATGAAATATTGAAAAAGATAAGGAGGACCTGGCTAGTAAATTTATACAGGCTATCAGAAAATTATCAAAAGCAATGAAAATGATCAGGTTCAACCTATTACAAGCAGTACAATAGAAATTTTCTCCTTTCTAAACAGCAGGATCTCAAATTCACAAAAGATTGGCTATGAAAAGAAACTTAAATATTACTAGCTCAGTAATCACTGGAAGAACCCCAGAACCCAGCTTATTAAGATCTCCATGAAGCCGGGCGTGGTGGTGCATGCCTGTAATCCCAACACTTGGGAGGCTGAGGCAGGAGGATTTTTGTGAGTTCGAGACCAGCCTGAGCTACAAAGTGAGCTTAAAGCCAGCCTGAACTGCATAGTGAGACCCTGTCTCAAAAAGACAAAAAATAAAAAATAAAAATAAAATGAAAAAGATCTCCATGATTTGGGAGACATGACTTTTTTCTGTCCCCATTTAAGAATATAAAGAGCACATAATGTAGAGACTAAAATGACATGCTTGGATATTGGACACATCTGCACAATGGGTGCTATGTGACTCATTGGTATGTGACTTCGCTAGATTTCTAAAATTCTCTGAGCCAATTTTCTTGTCTCTGCACTAGAGCTAATTATAGACTGTAACTCAGAATTATGTGCAAGCGCGAAATGAAGAAAATGCTTAGCTCACCACGTGACACATAGTACAGTGTTCCAAGCCCTGCTGCTAGTGCCACCACCACAGTTACTACTCACTACTTGCAAGACTGGGCAGCACCTATGTGTCTGTAGTGTTGAGGCAGATTAAGGACCAGATTATGGACCAAATCAGTGAGGGAGAATCTGACTGTAAAATTGGAAGTAATGATTTACCTAAAGGTTCCCAGATGATAAGGATTATAAAGACAAGATTTCAGGGCTCCAGAATGTGAATTTTATTCCCTGTAGGCTATACTAAATCCTTGAATTCTGACAACTAAAAGAATAACCAGAAAGAATAAAAAGCACCAGTCTAGATTTCAAAGATACATTCTATTTATTATACCTCTCACACTCTGAGTAGTATCTTTAATATTGTGTAAAGGAGTGGTGATACCAAACATTCTTGCCTTGTTCCCAATTTTAGAGAAAAAGCCTTCTGTTATTTACCACCTAATGTAATGTTTGGCACTAGGTTTTCATATTGGCTTATATCAGATTGAGATAAGATTCTTCTGTATCTATTTTATCTGTTTTTCAAATCATAAAGGATGTTAAATTTAATCAAAGGCATTTTCTGAGTTTATTGAGAGGACTGTGTGTTTTTTGTCCTCACATCTATTTATGGAATGATTCCATTTATCGGTTTGCATGTGTGGAACCCTCCTTACATGTGTGGAATGAAGCTCTCCTTGTCATGATAATGGTTTGTTACATTTTCTTTGCTAGTATCTTCTTGACCATTACACTTGTTTTCATTAAAGAGATTGGCCTGTACTTTTCTTATTTTTCTGAGAACTTGCCTGATTTTAGAACCAAGGTATTGCTAGCTCCCAGGAACATGTATGCCAGTATTCATTCCCTTTCAATTTCATTAAACAATCTGAGGGGATACTGGCATTAGATCTTCCCTGGAGTTCTTGCACAATTCAGCAGTAAACCCATCAGCTCCTGGGCCTTTCTTTTTAGTTTTTTTCACTACTGCCTTGTATTGCCTGCTACTAGATTATTGGGGTTTCTTTTAAGTTTTTTGTGCAATTTTGGTATTTTCTGTATAATTAGGCATTGATCCATTTATTCTAGTTTCTCCAATTTATTTTAGCATAGTTTTTGACGTAATTACTAATATCTAAATTTTGGTGACATCCATTGGGATTTTGTCTTTTTCATTTATATTTGCATTTATTGCTGTCTTTTACTTATCTTTTCTGATACAATTGATTTCTTCTGTTCAATATTTTTAAAAAAAACAGCTTTATGGTACATTGAGTCTTTGTAGTGCTTTTTAGAACAATTTCATTCGAATCTGCTTTGATCTTTATAGCTTCTTTTCCTTATACTGAGTTTGGAGTTGGATTGTTCTTATTATTCTAGGAACTTGTGTATCCTCAGTTATCTATTTGTATATTGCTGTGTTTTTCTGATGTGAGCATTCGCAACTCTAAACTTCCCTTTAAGGAGTGCTTTGATTGTGTCCAATAAGTTTTGGTATATTGTCCTGGAATTATCATTTGATTTTAAGAACTGCAGAATTACTCCCTTGATTTTTTTCTGTGAGACCATCCAAAAGCATATTGCTCAATCTCCATATGTTTGCATAATTTATGTGATTTACTTTGGTCTTTACTTTTGATTTTTATTGCACTATGATGTAAAAAAATGCACAGGAAATTTTCAGTTATTTCATATTTATTTAAGCATGTTTTATGGGGTATATTTTGAAGAAAGTTCTATCTGCTCCTCAAAGGAATGTGCACTGTTGTTAGGTGAGACATTCTAGACATCTATTAGAACCATTTGTTTGAAGATGTGGTTCAACTTTGATCTATCTTTTTGATGTTGACTAGCTGCTATGGCACTTGTGATCATGAAGTATGAAGGTGCCCTACTATAATTATTTTGAACTATGTCTGACTTTTTTATGTCCAGTCGATTTTGTTGCATGTAGTTTGGTGCATTGTTGTTCATTGCATGTATCTTTCTGTAACTGTTATTGTCTCCTGATAAAGTGTTCCATTACCCAATATGTTATGAACCTCTTTGCCTCTTCTGATCGGTTTTGGCTTGAAATACACTTTTTCTAAAACCCTGAATAATCCTGGAACAGACAAAAAAAATTGAGGCAGTGGGAAAAAAGATAAGGACATGATGGATTTATTACTGAATTTTTTTTTTTTTTTTTTTTGGTGGAACCAGAGATTGAACTCATGCCCTTGAGCTTGCCAGGGAAGCACTTATTCCACTAAGCCATCTCCCGAGCCCCTATTACTGAATTTTATAAAAACTTCACCAAAGACCTAATGCCCAGCTAGCTATAAATTCTTTATAAAAGTTGAAATAATAACATTCCACACTCCTATATTTCTGGTGAAAGCATTGGATAGTTCCTCTACATATTATAATATTTTGAAAGTTTAAAAGGTATGAATAATACATAATAACTTTTATAAATTTTAAGACAATGATAACTTACTACAAAACCTGTCATTTGAGAGAATAACACAGTTTCACAAGAACCATGTATTAATACAGTTAATATATCCATCTCTGACAAAAAGTAAGCAAAAAAGGGGGATGTAAATGAAGGACAGTTTTATAGTGAAAAAACATATCTGCATATACAAAATAGTCAGGATAGATATACAGCTACATTCTCTCAGTTCAATGAGAAGAAAGATTTGTGCTAGAAGTGTTTAGACAAGATACTGTGTCTGCATCTTGTACTGCTATGACGACAACAATATGCAATATATTAATTCTTTTAATGTCCTACTAACCTGTTTTGAAACTGTCTCAATGCTATTTCTTTCTCAATAAAATCAATATAAATTTTTTTAAAAATAATAATACACTTAACATAAAACCTAGTGTACCATTCTTAATCAGTTTTCCTTCTTGTCATGTTTTTTAAAATATAAAAGCATTTCTCTGCCCCTATCACTTTTCCAAATTTTTTATAAATTTTATAGATTTTCTACTGAGTTTCTCCCACCATTTTTCTCTTTGTCCTCCCATCTATTTCTATGTCTCTCCTTCTGCTACAGTTTACATAAATGTGTGATGTGTGTAGCCTGATAGGTGGCTCTTGTCAGAACTCAGAAGATAAGAATGCTAATAGGAATAAAAATTAGGGTCAGAGCTTTGAACAAGGACTGATTTGGACTTTGGGTCATGTGTATTACACTCTAGCAGAAAATTTCTCTACACTGTGCCCATGTCCTGAGACTTTGTGGGAGACTGAGGTTAAAGGCAGGAGACTACTTGATACAGTGAAAGAAATATCAAGCAGTACAGGTTGTGGCATGGGTTCTATTGAGTGCTTTTTTGCCAGACCTACAGTGAGAATTCAGAGCAAATTAGAATTAGATTATTTGAAGTGCTTCAGTTTCACAAGAAAAGAAGCACTTACACAGTTGGGACAAAGAAGATCATGTGTCTGGAAAGATCAGCATTAAAAGAAAGCCAAGTATTTTGCAAAGGACCAAGAAGAAAGATGCCTTAAGAATATCTCATAAATCACTGAGACACCATCTTTTGAAGGGTGCAAAACTGTAAATCTTTCATTTTTGAAGACAGCATTAATCTCCTTAATCAAGTAGGGACAGCAATTTGTATCCTCAAATTCAGACATCCAGGCATTCAGAGGCCACTGCAGCTGTTACGCAAAACTCATCCACTCCATCTATCCCATCCCATCCCATCCCATCCCATCCCACCCCACCCCAACCCACTCCACTCTGGCCCTGCTTTCTGGTCACCATAAGAGAACTGGCCTTTCTCCAGCACTCTGGGCTGTCATACCACTTCTGCTTTGCAGCCAGTCAAACTTTATACACTAAAACTGTGAGCCAAACTAACCCTCTACTCCTTTGAGTCATAATTTTGTCCTAGAAATTGGAAAGTGACTAAAACAGTCAGCTTCCTCCTCCTATCTCAGTTTTTCTCAAGATAGCGTGGTAATCTTTGTGGTCACATATGTACTCAGTCGCAGCCAAGATCATAGGTAATCATCTTTCCTCTTTCCCTCCAACTCTTCTGCCCTCAGGGGAACTCAGTACTGACCAGCCCTTCGCTGTCTGATTTTCCTTGTAGTTATCCCCTCCTTCTTGTTCCAAATCCCTCTCATGTTTGCTATTACATCCATCCCCGAATCCTCATATCCAGACTGTTTTTTCTAGGTCCAAATTAGGACAGCAATTGCAGTTTATTTTCTGTTTATCCCTTTGGTATCCTGTTAAAGTGTACACATTTGATCCTAAATATATATCTCTGCTCTAATTCTTAGGTAAGTCCCTCTCTTGATGCTCCTCAAATGTTCATTAATTACTGGGGGTTTTGTCATTTGTCTAACCTTCTCATCTTATATTTCTTTTTATACTCCAGTCTCTATTTTTTCCCATGGGATTTATCATACACAGAACAAAATTTTATTTTGTGTAATGAAGATGCTTGAAATATTCTTTAGTCTGAATTTCAAAAGCAAGTGAACAGAACAAGCTACAACTTAGGAAAAAATCTTTAGCTATAGTTTTTTTTTACTTATTTTTCTTAAAGTTTTTCTTATATTTTTTTTCTTATAGCCTCTCAAGAAAAGAACTCTTCCCCCTAATAAAACACATGAAAATGGGTCTTAATACAGTTTTCAGCTCTGTGTTTTCTTTAATGTACTGTCTTTTTGATGGTTTCCAAAAAATTAATTGTTTTATTTTCTAAAGAAAAACCAGTCTTAGGATTGTATAGTTCATTGAAAAACAACTTTTATAATAAATATCTTTTACAGAAGCACTGTAGAAAACTTAGTCACTTGTGACAAAGAAATATAAGAAAGTCAAGAATAATTCAAACATAATTATACAAAATTTCAGAATAGTTGGCAATTTTCAAATCTGAAACAAGATACTTTGCAAAACCCCATTTTATGCTCTGTTTTAAACAAAGAAATTAGGTGTTCAATTTATACAAATATAAAATTAACTTCCCATGTATTTATAACTTTGAGAATAAATACTACATGACTAAGCAGTGTAAAGAAGACTGAGAAAAGCTAAAGATTCAATTAGTTTTAACTCATCTGTTATGGGTCACTCAGCACAGGAATGAGATCAGCCAGATAGAAATTTGAATAGGGCCTTGTATCTACTGAGTTTGCTTCTGCTTCTATGTTGCCTTTGCAATGTATGCTTGATCATTTCCAGGAACTCCTTTTTCTTCATTGTACATCCATGTATTTTTATTTTCAAAGCCAATTAACAGGACAGTTTCGATAATTAATACATTTTACATTGTTATCTTCCAAGTGGTCATCCACAGTACAAGAAGCAGACAGGATATCCTGTCAAAACACTATTAGTACAAATCTTTCTTCTCATAGAATTGAGCAAAAGTAGCTCCACATCTATCCTAACTATTCTGTATATACAAATACAAAATGGTCCTTCCTTTGCATCCCCTTTTTTTGTTTAGTCCTGCCAGACATGGGTATTCTATTGGCATTTAAATATCATAGATACTTAAATTCAGCAAAACACTGTAACACAGTCCAGCAGCCGACAATAGTAGTGGAATTTCCACAGAAGTTGTTGACTAGAGCTTTTTACAGCTTGGCATATTAATATGGCTTTACTTTACATGCCTCATTTTTATACTTTTCTGCTGGATGGTTGCAGAGGAATGCAATCGATGAGGTATAGTGTGTCTAAGGAGAGTCACACGGAGAAAGAACTTTCTCTCAGGCTTCCACAGAGTGCAAGCTGGTTAAGCAATGGCCATGACTCATCCACATGGCTGACACTGACAAGGGATCTACAGAGTGAGGTACAGGGGTACAGGATAAACCCTAAGGACTTGATTGATCTTATCAGATACAAAAAATGCATTTCTTGTTATATAGTTCTTGCTTTGTCTTGGTTTTACCATCCATTTCCAGGAATTCCGACTGTGAGCTACTGACCACAGAGATCTGGTCTCTTCGGGGACTCTCCGCACCTTGTGCGACCTGGAGCTGCCCGCCTGTCGGAGGGCTTTTTAACATCTTCCTTGCTTATCAGGTCCACAGGGTCATATTTGGAAATCCGGGACATCCTGATGGAGTCCCGTATATCCAAGCACGGACGGATCTATTACAGGACCCTCCAAGAGGATGAAGACCTGTCACCACGCCTGGGCATCACGCCAGCTCACCTCTGCTATGATAGCGCTGGCCACCACTACAGAGAAGGACCCTCAGTGTCCTCAAAGGCCACCTGTGCTGCCCCAGACACTGAGTCCCCTGCTCTCCCCCTTTACTCTAAACCGTCCAGTCCCTCCCTTAACCCTTAGGCTCTGTCTAGCCCCACTCCCCCACTCCTCTGAGTCCGCCGCACACCTGTAGCCGACTGCCCTTTCCTCAGCCCCTGCCCCCTGACCCTGATCTTTTCCCACCTCAGCACCAGCCCCAGTACTTCCTCTCCATAAACAATTGAGTGGAGATGACCACCCTTTCATGGTTCATGTCCCCTTCTGCACTAGTGATTTATATAACTGGGAAAACCAGAGACCCTCTTTCTCTCAGAAACCTTGGGCTAGCTCAGCCTCCTCCAAAAAGCCGCTGCTTCTCGGCACTGTCCCTAGTTAGCAGGCCTTGGGGCACCTCAGTGACAATGGGGGACCCAAACAAACAGGACATCTTGACCACCTTCAAGCGCCTCAGCTCAGTGAAGACTAACAAGGTGTGTTTTGATTGAGGTGCCAAAACCCCCAGCTGGGCCAGTGTAACCTACGTGGTATTTCTCTGCATCCACTGCTCAGGGTTGCCCCCGGTCCCTTGGTGTCCACATGAGCTTTATTCACTCTGCAGAGCTGGATTTCAACTGGTCATGGTTTCAGCTACGGTGAATACAAGTGGGAGGAAATGCCAATGCCTCCTCCTTTTTCCACCAACACGGCTGCGCCACCAATAACATCAACGCCAAGTGTCGCGCCACCCAGCTCTACAGGGAAAAGGTAAAGTCGCCGGCATCCCAAGCCGCACGGAATCACAGCACGGACGTGTGGCTCAACAGCTGCGTGCTTCTGCCTTCCAAAGGAGGAGGACTTTTCTGCCTCTTACATCTCTCCTGGGATGAGCGGCACAGCGCAGGCATCTAGACAACCAGAGCCCTTGCCTTTGACACCTTGGGTCACGGGAACTACTCCTGGCGATGACAAAGATGGTCCCAAGCAAGGACCAAGAATGAAAGGACTGAGC